>CAKAKR010060583.1:0-10560 GCA_916700685.1 Adelosebastes latens
ACATATTTTTTCACATTGAACTAGACTAGACTAGATTTTCAAAATGATCCAACCAAAAAACTGAGCCCAGTGTTTCCAACTCTTTTCCAATAAAAGTAGCTAACAGCACGAGCTCCAAAAGTCCCTAAATTTAGCAAGAGAGTCGCCAAGTCGGCAACATTGACAGACCGTCCGTTCAGGCCTCCCTCCAAAGCCATTCCTCCAAATTATCATTATGAACGTTAACAAAGAACATGGCTATTGTTGGTACTCACAGCTGTCAAGCTAGCAGCTTATAGAACACTACGAGCAATGAGTGCACGGGCAGAGCGTGCATGCTGGCAGGCAGGTAGGCAGGAAGGCAGGCCATCCAATCATTTTATTTGGGCCGAGTGAAATGATTGGACGGGCTTATTAAAGTCCTGCAACAGCCACAGTTACCGGATTTTTTTCTCTTTTTATTTGTCAGAACATTTGATTTATTGATTGCTGTCGGCACGTAATGAGAATTCCAACAAATATAATAAAAAAATGTATTTGAACAACACTACCAACCCTACCTTTAAACTGTGTCAAATAATTTTGTCATTGCCCTAAGCTCAGTTCCTCACTAAATGTGTATTATATAGCCCTTATCTGTCTTTTGTGCTGAATCATGTGCCTGTGGGTCACAAATGACAAATGTCTCTTGGCTAATTGCCCGGTGCAGCCTCATTAAAAGAGAGAAAGTGGCACCAACCTGACTGCTAATCAGACTCAGCTAATCAATAATTGATCCCCCCGGCAAAGAAACTAGTGACGGGCGTGCAGATGCCAAGATTGGGCCATTATGATCTCTAAGATTCTGGAAGTGATTGGAACTGTATCCACGGTGACGGCAAGAGATTGACCTTTGACTACAATCCATGTAAAGCGAGTTAAATAGTTAAAATATTACTCGGCTGAAGGAAACAATTACTCTTTTACCTTTTGTTTCTCCTGTTAAAAGCCACCTCCAGTGTTTAAAACAGGCGTATACCATGGACTACTAAACACAGACAGAGAATACTTCCTTTATAGTAAGATGATGCTGCAACAGCGCCACCTATTGGCCAAATGGTGCCAAATTTGGCATGGTCACTCAGACATTATTTCTACACATGTCCACCAAATGTTGTTGCAATAGCACAAAGTGTTCAGGAGATATGCCATTTTTTGTATTATAAACCATGCCCACAGCGTTTGAGCTAACAAATGACAAAACTGTATGGAACATCAACAATCCCAAAAAGTTTCCGGCTTGGTCCAGAGATGTTCCCAAATTTGGTGACGATTTTTCAAAATATGTAAGAGTCGAAGCAAAAAATCAGATTTGGACATCTCTAAGCAAATGGGCGTGGCTTATCTGGATTCGTCTGGATCTACAGAATTTTGTTTCCGAGAGTTAAGTTGCCGGCCAAAACTTAAAGTTCATTGTTATAGCGCCACCACCTGGTCAAATTGCACCACATTTGACACTGCACTGCAATGGGTCCCCAGTAATACATCTGCCAAGTGTGAAGTCATTGGGATTAGCGGTTCTCGAGATATGCGAAAGATATTCCTGGCACTTATTGGTGCCCACAAGAGAAGTTAGTTGTTGACCAATACATTAATAAACGGCTACATCTGCTTACAACTAGTGTGTTATAAACCATTTATTAAATGTCTGTATACTACATATTTAATGCCAAATACAGGGCTTTAAAGTAAAGTGTTACCAAACAGTCTTTCCAGCATCGAATGAAATGAAAAATGAGCTGACACATGCAGTACTTTATACCACAGAGGTGTGTCTATTATAGACCTTTCTCACGGCAAACGGTTTGACTTGTTAAACACAAGTGTAACTAATAATAACATTAATCCCATTCAAGTGTTTCAGTGCCATGGGTCTCTGGCATTGTGCATGCTTCTCACGGACATGGCTTACTAGGACGTCTTGATGTAACAGGGCCATCATTAAAGGATAAATCCACTATTTTTTTCAGCTTATTAAAATATTTTTTCCCATAATTTATAATCATACAGAATACAACCTCACAGATAGATTTTGAGAAACTCACAGTTCTGCTGCAGCCTCTCAGCATGAGCACAGTCTATGGGGAAAACAGGATGCTGTCAGTATATCAGACATATCAAGATACAGTATGGTCCATATCTTCTTCCAATTCGTCTACACTTTTTATCAGGTTTTATTGACTGTTTCCCTTTGACTTCTGTGCCGGAAACAGGAAGTTGTGCAACATAGTCAGTTAACCTGATAGGGGACATTGTTTTTGGCAGGATATTTTAAAGATATTACTGAGTTACTCAATACCCTCCCTGTAGAAGTTATAGGCAGAACTTCCTCTTCAAATAGAGTGATGTCATTTCTAGAGCCGCAGTGTCAAGATCACACAACAGTTTCAAGTTCACAACCCGACACAGTTCCCTTTTAACTAAAGCCATGCTGCGTTCTTACAGGGTTACAATTGAGCAACCTCTTGCATGGTCTTGTCTAGAAGATAACCCCCAAATTGCGAAAATGTGCAAAAATTCTCAATTCTCAGTCAATGCCTTACCTTAACCATTCTCAGTCAATGCCTAACCTTAAATTTTCGAGGTCAATGCCTAACCTTAACTATTCGGGGTCAATGCCTAACCTTAAATATTCAAGGTCAATGCCCAACCTTAACCATTCTCAGTCAATGCCCAACCTGAACTATTCAAGGTCAATGCCTAACCTTAACTATTCAAGGTCAATGCCCAACCTGAGCTATTCGAGGTCAATGCCTAACCTTAACTATTCGAGGTCAATGCCTAACCTTAAGTATTCGGGGTCAATGCCTAACCTTAACCATTCGAGATCAATGCCCAACCTGAACTATTCAAGGTCAATGCCTAACCTTAACTGTTCGAGGTCAATGCCTAACCTTAACCATTCGAGGTCAATGCCTAACATTAACTATTCAAAGTCAATGCCTAACCTTAACCATTCGAGGTCATTGCCTAACCTTAACCATTCGAGTCCAATGCCTAACCTTAAACCATCTTGCGAGAGTTTCCCAAATTGTTATTTACCTTCAGACAAAACCCTCTTGCATTTGCAGTTAAAAACCATTGGGTAGTTTAAAGAAGTGCCTTCACTGTGAACTAAAAAGCTAAAACACAAAGCCTGATATTTTTCACTTTAAGGTAGACAAGAGAAAGCACTATTATTCGAGTCTCATGACTGTCTAACTCTTCCACTCTGTGTTTCTCCGTCTCTCTCCCTCTCCGTCAATGGCCTCTTGTGTTGTGCTGTGCAGAGGTTTAGGAGCATGTGGCTGTGTGTCTCTACCACAGAGGAAGAATGGCCTCTTTTGTGTACAAGTATTCTATATAACATTGCCCCTGTACTTTAGGCCAGGAGAAACTAGCAGCGATCTGTAGAGGACCTGAAGAAAGACAGACGCTGCGGTCCAAAACTTGCTTTGCTCTCCCAAGTTTTTGCAAATATTTGACACCCCGTTGTAACAGTGAATGAATTCTCTTGTTCTCCTCTGCAGCCTTAGGTTGTTGCGGCCAGTCTGACCCTCCTCCTCTCAGTGGTGAAGCAAAACTTTCAGATTCATGAATAATTGATGAAGCCATTGCTCAACCAGAAGTTTACTGCTGTGTGCAGCCCACACCAAGACAACTTTATTACTGTACAAAGAAGCAAAGTAAAGAGACAAAGGGATGGATGAAAGGAGAGAGGATGGTGCTGGTTAACCAGCAGACAAACATCAAAGTGTTTGTTAATTTAAGCTCCGTTTCCCAGAGGAAAGTGGAAATTTTTGGCACATTTTCCTCTCAAACTTTCTCTCTGTTCCTTGCTTTTTATTGCATTGCACTTTAGCTCATACCATACCAGCATTTGAAAGAGGCACGTTACTGTCAATGCTGTTCTTGTACAGTTCCTTGCAGGGGAAGTGGTTTATCAGTTTTTTCTAATGCAGTCTGCTATTTGGAGATTTCCATGTAATCCGAAGAAAACAGTTGAGTGCTATTTATATGAGGATGTGAGTTGGCATCAGAGGGGATTATTATTACTATATTGAAGGTTCTTACACCTTTTCCAAAGTCAAATTCAAGCACTTTTCAAGCATTTTCAAGCTTTTCCAGCAACTTACAACTGTGGTAAATTCAAAGACCGTATATAAGAGGTGACTAATTCCTACACTGGCACGGACTGTTAGAAAAATACAAGTTCTGACACAAAAGTGCTTCGGTGGTTGTTAATCAAAAAGTCCTTGTGTGTGTGTGTGTGTGCGCACGCAAGAGAGGTGACTGAGTTTATTTCAGTTACATTCAGGTTTGTAGAGGAAGCCATCAGTTGAAGCTAAATTATTTATATCTAGTAAAAGCAGAGATGCTTCCTCCTCCCACCACCGCTGAGTTGCTTAGAGCGGTGACCACATGAGCCAAATTGTGCACACACAAATGTAGGAGCTTTCAGTGGTCTCCACCAGCATTGTTTCTGGATCAGTGTCCTGTGTAATATTACATGCTTAATAATCTCTCAAACTCTTGAATGACCACTGTTGTATAAGGTAATGAATAAGGACTGTTTTAGTGCACCATGTGCTGGATGAATGGGCACAAGGGAAGGTTTTATAATGACCAATAAACAATTATACATGTATATATAGCATCAGCATTAATTTGAATTAATTTACCAGGAAAATGTTTCTGGGGTTAATTAAAGTGAAGAGGTTGCCCCCTTGATTCCGGGAATGATAATATCATTTATGAATATTAAAGCTGCGCTAATCAATATTTTTTTTACATAAAAATTGATTTAAAGGCTTTGTGTAATGTGCACTTCCTCGTAGCTCTACAGAGTATTTTAGTTTTCAGGTCAGCAACCTCGCCAAACAACAAAGAAAAAGTTAGCAACTACCTGGTGAACATATTGGAGTATTTAGCAACTAAAGAGCAGGATATTTTTCTCAGTAGTTCAATACCAACACAGAGCTAGATTAGCGAGTGATTATTGAACGTACATTCTTTGGCTGGCCAGAAACACAAAGGCACTAGTCTGCTGGATGTGTAAATGAGTAACTTGCTAACAGGTTATCCATATCAACTCTATAAAATGATAATATGTCGCTGGTGTGTTTACAGCTTGCTCTGCTGCCCCCAGCAAAAAATAAATTCCTGCAGCTTCAGGTTTATCTAAATACTAATGAAGTTTATCATAGCTTGATGTTCCCTGTAGTGACTATTTGCGAATTTCTCTTCTGTGTGAATGTTTGTCTTAGATTTTGGGTGTATTGTATATAGTATTTTGTTAAAAGTTTGTGTCCTCCCTCTGTTTTCTTTCTCTGTATTCCTGCTCCGTGTCGATGGATCGGGACCCTCGTGGCTCCTCTCCTGGCAGGCTACAGAGAAGGGTTTCTATGGAAACGAGGCAGAGACAACGGACAGTACCTCAGCCGAAAATTTATTCTGACCGAACGGGAAGGTGTTTTGAAGTACTTCAACAAGCACGATGTGAGTGTTTTCTCTCACTTTATATCTTTTTCTTAACGTGTATTTAATGTACTGATCTCAGTGTTAAAACTGCCTTTGTTAAAAAAAGTCACTCTGTAGAAATGTCCTGATTTTTGTGGTGAAATCTGGAGATCCCATTTTAAAATGATGCTTATTACCAGCTGTAGAAATATTATTATCTCCCATTCAAAAAATCATAGTGGTAAAACTATAATGTCACACTGGTAGATATGGTAAACTTCTGCATCCTTAAATCCAATAAATATCTTTCCTTTCTGCAGGCCAGAGAGCCCAAAGCAATAATGAGGATCAATACTCTGAATGCCACTTTCCAGCCAACAAAAATCGGCATGGCCCACGGCCTGCAGATAACCTATTTGAAGGACAACAGCACTAGGAATATCTTTGTTTACCAGGAGGATGGAAAGGTGAGGTGCAGTGCCTCTGTTGGGTGTTTTCGGTGGGGAAAAAAGAGCAGGAGTGTGTCAGAGGATACAGGAAAAGGCATGTGTGTCCCTCTAGTGGAAATGGTTTGTCATTACAAGTCAGTGTGTAATTGAACTTTACTAATCCTTAATAATGTCTAAAGGCTTCACAAAACTCATACAGCATAGGAAATAATATCGTGAGAATATGCTACTTCTTCTATGCACATCTCCCTCGGGTTTAGAGCTTTTCAAAATGCCATTTAGAAAAGCCATTTTGTCTTGTAATGAGGGCCGTGTGTAGAGCTGGAGGTAATTATGGACTATCAGTGTTGATGATGTGTGTGTGAGGAGAATATATTTCAGTGACTTCATGATGTCCTGTCTTGAAGGAAATGGTGGACTGGTTCAACGCCATCAGAGCAGCCAGGTTTCACTACCTGCAGGTGGCTTTTCCTGGAGCTTCCATCTCTGATGTGAGTACACGAACGCACGCATGCATGCACATACACGACACAGTTTTTTGTATATTTTCTATGGGGACATTACTCTACAATTTAAACTACAACTAATGGTTTTTGGTAATTGGTAATTGGCTGATTCAAGTATTTCCAGATTCTGTATATTTGATTACTTTTATGTATTAACTTTTAAGTAGGGCTGTCAATCGATTAAAATATTTAATCACGATTAATCGCATGATTGTCCATAATTACAACAGTCAACAATAGTCAACAACAGCTGTCAGCTGGGTATGGGCACAGAGGCCAGTGTTGGGAACCGGCCCAGGAACAGAGCCAACATGCTGCGTGTCAGTGTGCTGACTTGACTATGACTTGCCCCAAACTGCATGTGATTATCATAAAGTGGGCATGTCTGTAAAGGGGAGACTCGTGGGTACCCATAGAACCCATTTTCATTCACATATCTTGAGGTCAGAGGTCAAGGGACCCCTTCGAAAATGGCCATGACAGTTTATCCTTGCTTAAATCTAGCGTAAAGAAATTAATGGCGTTAAAATAGAATTTACGTTAACGCGTTATCGGGTTAACTTTGACAGCCCTACTTTTAAATAATAGATGATGCACTCCAGAATTGTATTCCCAGCAATGTGGAGGCTTTGAAACACCATTAAGACCTAAACGTTAGAGGAAAGAAAAAAACAAACAAACAGAAAGAAGAATTGGAAGTTAAAAAAACACACAGTTTATCAGTGACTAAGTATTTGCTCTTTGTTTGTTTAGTTGTTGCCAAAGCTAACCAGGAACTACATAAAGGAGGGTTACATGGAGAAGACTGGTCCAAAGGTGAGGCATTTTTCTGTTTGTTGTTTTCCTGCTCAACATTTTTGTTGATAGAATACTTTTCCTCGACATGATTTATAAGTTTGGGAATATTCAAAACTTATAACTGTGTCTTGAAGTTATTTTACAAGTTATTTATTTGACATTTGTAGCTCTATGAATTGAGCTGCTGCTGCATGTTCCTCTCCCGTTTCTGTCCCACAGCACACAGAGGGCTTCAAGAAGAGATGGTTCACGATGGATGACAGGAGGCTCATGTACTTCAAAGATCCACTGGTATTAAAGCTGCACGTCATGTCAGGAAACTACTTTAGTTGCACACTGTGACAAGCAGATGATGCTATGCCTTTTTCTCTACTGTGTAGTAGTCTTTGTCTATTTTAGAAGGAAGGTGCACTCAAAAACTCAATATAAGATATTCTTCCTTTTATACAGATGGCTATACATCTAGATAGTTTGCATGCAATTTGTTAAAAGTGCAGATTTTGGCTTTAGCGCCTTACAACAACGAGTTTCATTCAAGATTATTGAACTATGCGTTTCTCCCTCTGCTCCCAGGATGCCTATGCACGAGGCGAGGTGTTCATTGGTAGCAGGGAGAACAGCTACACCGCGCTTTCCGGCCTCCCCCCGAACATTCCTGGCTACCATTGGCAGTTTGGAATTACCATTGTGACCCCGGACAGGAAGTTTCTATTCACGTGCGAGACTGAGGAGGATCAGAAAGACTGGATCGCTGCACTTCAGACGGTCATCAACAGGCCGATGCTGCCTCAGGAGTACGCAGGTAAACTGAACACCCAACTAAGTCAATTCATTACTTAGCTCTTTTATTCTCAGTTTCTGATATATATATTTGTTTGCTTTCTCTCTGCAGTGGAGGCCTACTTTAAGCACAAACCATGATGGTATTAGTGTTTGAAGACCTGTTGGTGCAGTTAGTGGAGATAAAAGACCTAAAGGTGAGACCAGTTACCAATCCCACAGTGATTCCGTCACTCTACCTGTCATCCTGCTCAACCTCACCCACATGTATGTGCCAGAACCATTTCTTAGGGAGACCGAATCACTCCTGAGCTCATGAATGTTAGACTAACTCACTCATCTGTTATGTGACGTGACTTACATACTTGAAAGAGGTCAGTTCTCCTGACCTGAATGTGCAGAAGTTATGTTTGTAGGAATCAGAATTGTTGCTGCTCGGATGTCAAAAGATGTTTTCTCTGTTCTCAGTAACATAAGAATGAATATTTAGATATTTAATACAACTGAATTAACATTGCATTTCAACCAAGTGTACAAACTGAGCCCTTCTGGCCAGTTATACTAAACCATTATCTGACACTGTAATATGCCAGTAGAAGGAATAATACAAACAGTCTGCAGATACTCACATTGATTTCCATGTACGAGTACAATGATATTTAATTCTAAATGTATTTATTTTTTTAACTGTCCAATTATGCATTATTGCCAAGCACTGCTGGTATAATAAGTTATTTTTGCTTTTTTTTGCAGCTGAATGTAAACTGCTTTGTATAATGTTTATTATCACATGGAAGAATTGGCTTGCATTCCTTTGTCTCAATACAATTTGGAATCCAATTTAGCATTTCCTTTCATGAGGTATAATTATTTATCCAGCAGAGGGAGACAGAGGAAAGGTTTTAAACCTACTATGACCCCCCCACACACACACATACACCACAGACCAGTGAATGCAGGTGTGCACATTAAATTATTTGTGTAAGTGCCGAAGCGAAAGGTGTGAAGATGCTTTTGATCAGTATTACGAGGGGCAGCGATGCTCAAGTGCCATCGAGCAAGACATAAAAGCTCCACCACAAACATTGTTTTGTAACTCATGCTCTGAACTCACTGTGGAGTCGTGTGAGAGGAGAATCTGTGTAAAACTGAAATGTCGTCACTATTAAAAAGGGTTAAAGCCACATTACTGTCTGTTTTTTTTTATTGTAGTTAACTTTCAGTTACAAGAAAGAAGTTGCACATTGAAAAGTAGTAAAACCAAAAATCAATACATTACTCTGAACATCAAGATTGGAAAAACATGAAAATTTACAGTAAATACTGTACGGAGATATCCAGTTTCTATGACTGAGATGAAGTCTACCAAAGCGACAGTCATATAAAAAGAGGCCTATGCTCCTTTTATTAACAACAGGTTAAATACTGTTAACAGATTATAAGAAACGCACCGGTCAAAAATGTTTTTAAGAAAACATGTCACTATATACCCCATTTATATATTCATGAATGGAAAATAAAAGCAAAACATAAAGCAGCCAACTAATGTTTGCACATTTTACTAGAAATAAAACATTTAAAATAAAGAGATATACACATCTGTGTGTCGTATACAATACCTTAGGTACCCCCCTAAACCCCACCCATACTCTTATTTACCATCTAAAGTGCTATTCTCCTCCATCAAAGCTTTTTTTTTTACATGCAGAAAAAAAGTGTTTAGTATTTACATCATGTTTGTCAAATCATGTTTTAAATCATTTCAAAACTAAATAATATATATTATTAAGAAGAGAGGTCGCATTAGAGCTCTCCAAGACTCAACATTGATCCTTTAATATTGGAAAAATCCCCAAAATGCTTTAGGTTCTGTGACCCATGCACTACCACGTTTCTGAAGGTTTGTTTAAAGGTATAATATGTAACAGTTTGTAAACACTTAGCAGTCAAAGTTGGCCGCTCCTCCTCGGCTTAACTCGCGAGCGAGGCAGAGAAAGAGCAGCGGTGGTAAAGCGAGCTGTAGAGTGACTAAAGAGAGGGAGCGGCGTTAGTGAGAAGAAAGCAGCGAATCAGAGAAATAAAACGTTATTTTCTGATTGTTTCATGGCGGTTACATTCTAAAGTACAAACAAACATGACCACACCTCCAAAGACCTCCACACAACCCTGCAGGAAGGTGCCGCGTTGCCGGATTTTGAGTGAATGGAGCCGAAGGCTTCGTCCTGTCGGCTGTGGCTCGGCGCTGCTCTTGGTCAAACCGATAGCAGCGATGTAACAAACCCATTCTCATCCGTCAAATATGGCCGCTTTGTATCTGACAGAGCTAAAGGGGGACTAAAGGGCGGTATATGACGACCTGAACGGGCTGCACACTAGGGATGCAAAACCGAACCGTAAAAAACTGAACCGTTCAATGGCTGTACCAACCGAACCGTGGGCTTGTTGAACCGTTGCACCACTATTAAATATCGGCCAGCTAATTATTTGATGATTTGCCAGAGACATAGAAGAGGCAATTATTTGAACATAGGCCTACTTGACCATTAAGAGGCCTGCCTTATTTCATGTAT
>CAKAKR010060584.1:0-22722 GCA_916700685.1 Adelosebastes latens
CCCCCCCCCCCCCCCCCCCCCCCCCCCCCCCCCCCCCCCCCCCCCCCCCCCCCCCCCCCCCCCCCCCCCCCCCCCCCCAAGGCTAAAAATGATGCATGGTTCTGCACTGACCAGGTAGGGCCTTGCAGAAAAGGTTTGGGAACCACTGTGTTAACACAAGGCTTTTATTCTGAAATATTTGCAGACAGTGTTGCGGAAAATGCAGTGACTTACACGGCTCCATAAATTAATAAAGTGCAGGGTTTTAATTGTGGATTATTACTATTATTTACAAATGAGTACACGCTTCTCAACCTTTTTCTGCCTAAAATAAATATAAATGGCATTTATAATGAATGAAATGTCCATTATGAAAGGCAAACTGTGTAGAAAGAAACGGGGGGCAGTAGCAGCGCAGCAGGAGAAACGCTGCAGGCGTGGACACCACACGCGTGACAGACGCAGGTAACCTGCAGGTCACATGCTGCTCATGCATCCAGTGTGACCCGGGTGTTAGGACCACTGAGAGAAGATTATTAATTATGTATAAAAACATAGATCAAATGATAGTTTTTCTGTTTGCTGTTTTGTAAAAACATTCAGAAGAGGTGGACAAAAGACAAAAGAGAGACAAATTCTGGAGCAAAAACAAAATTAACAAATGAGTCGTTGCTGCTCCTAAATCTTCATTTCTCAAATTAACACATCAACATTTTTATCAACGGCAGAGCTTCTTTCATGTGGATTTTGGCAGCTGGACACACTAACCCATATCTGCATGACCCAGAGTATCAAACTAAAAACTGGCATGTACATCATGTTTCACTCTCTCTCTTCCTGCTCCCCCCTCTAACAGATAAACAGCTTACCTCTGGCAGGACTCATTCTCCTCAAACACGCGTTAAGCACTTAACTGTCCTTTTCTGAGCTGTTAATTTGATAAGTGAGGGGATCTTACAATTCATATTGGGGGTAATTAAACCCATATCTGAAGAATAGGGCCAGGCTCAATGACTTTCCAGTGTCTGTTATGGAAACCATTTGAGTTATAGTGTATCGCTTAAATGAGCCATCGGCACCGACATGCTGAGACCTGATTGGACTTTTAGAAGTCCACCGGAAAGTTTTATTTCATTAACAGTTGGTTATTGCGTGCGTCATTCTCTGTATCTTGTCTGTAAGATGCGAAAGAAGACATTCAGGGAAGTTAGAAAGCATTTATGACTAACTATTTTAACCTTTGATTACAATTTAGAAAAGAGTGAGAGTTGGTGTGTTTGTGCATGTGTTTGTGTAAAAGTCACAGCAGTTTAAATGCAGTTTAAAAGTGGCCAATTAAGCTGCAATTACTTCCATTTCCCCTTATCAAGAGCTCGCAGAGGAATTACTTTTTCTAATTTTAGAAGGCATTAGGCTTCCTGCAGTCTGATAAGGAGTGTAACCTTAACTCACAAAGATAAATGGATCACTTTACAGTGACACTAAAAGAAGTGGAGTTAATGCTGTTTTACTACTTTGTCAGCTCCGTGTGGAGATATCGATCCAGCCAACCTGATAGCTTCCAGGCTACGTCTGTTTCAGGTCCACTTCTCATATTCAATACCTTTGCTAATCACATTGTTCATCAAAATTACATTCAGCAGCACAGCATCACATGGGATCAAAACATCCAGAATTAGTTTTCAGATTACATATAGATTCAGCGTCACTGCCTGATACACATGTGGATTGTTTTTCCTCTTCGATATGAATAAATCAAAATTCACATCATGACATTTTCTGCAGCAGCATCCCCTCCTGTTATTAAACCATCATTTTAGAAAATGGTGAGTCTCCCTGTTTGTACACAAGTTTGTTTCATCACACTTAACTTTTTGGCATATTAATGCATGTTTTTCACATCCGTCAGTGGAGCATCGTCATTAAAGTTTAACCCTCAGGCAGGAGGATGACCGCACTAAAGATGACTCGCCCATTTTCTGCTCGCGTCTGTCTGCTCTGAAAATAACGGAACGTCTCAGCTCGGGTATATATAGAAATATGGAAATGTGGCTGAAATGTTTGGGCGACAATGTTGCTTCATAAAACATTATGAATATAATACATACATAAACTCGCACAAATATAAATACAAATCATCAGATGAGGAACAGGAGAACGAAACAGAGGCAAATCCACCTTCATAAGCAGATTGAATAGTACGATGTTTCTTTGTTTTCTGACTTGTGTGTGCGTTTTATTTTAATCCCAGTCATATGAAAACATCATCATAGTTGCCTGATGCCTGGTAGCATCAGATTAGTTCATGAAAATGCTATTAAATCTCCAGGAAATAGCGAGAACTTGCAATATCTTCTTCAATGCATCTAATAATTTCTCCCCACCAGGGTAAAAACATGCCTTAACCTTTTTTTGAAACATAAAAAGGCACCAAACACAGAACATAGCAGAGCAAATAGTAGTAAAGGAGCACAAAGGGCACCATAAAATGCTAAAAGCAGCAGTTAAAAGACAATTAACACTAAAGATAAAACATAAAATAACATAGAGCAGGTCATACAGGTCAATTGTAGAGTTTAAAATTGTGATTGCACTTGGAATAAAAGGCTTAAAAAACCTTCTTGGTTGCCAAAGGCAACCTGAGGCCCACTTAATTAATTTAACATCAAGATGCAAAAGCGAGTAGTACTTGCAGCTCAGAAATGACCCGGGCATGAATATAATAAGTGTAGAAACATTGTGCATAGGGAACATTTAATTAGGGAAATCATTGTTTGCTACTAGATAAGTAGGAGAACATAGTGTGACTCATTTATTGGTAAGATATCAGGACACGGTGGCCTCAGTGAGGAGACAAAGGTCAAGACAAACAGACGATCCATACTTCAAGACACATGTCTAATGTGTCTAAGTGGCTGCGTGGCGTTCGCTGAGTCCTGCAGAGAAAAGTAAACAAACAAACCTGAAATAAAAAAGGAGGCAGAGGAGATGCGTGAGGCCTTCTTCCAGAGCAGGTGGCGGAGGCCTCCAGATGCTGCAGAGAAGCAACGAAGCAGATAATGTCCTGCCTAGATTACCTCAGGGACCCCGATTACAGTGGAGCGTCCTCATCTGGGTCAGCTCCAGGCTGGTTCTGCAGGGATCAGCTGTTCGTCCTGCTGGCCTCAGCTGTCTCTCACCTGCTGGTGACCAGTTGTGGAGGCATTGACACACTGAAATCCACAGTCTCAACAGACATTATATACTCTGCTATGGCTCAACCATATTTGCAAGCTTATTGACTGTATGGATATTGTTTTGACTACATCTGAGACACTTTTCATGAGCATGGAAGGATTGCTGGGTGGGCCTACTGGGCCCCCTTACCCCTTGGCCCCCTGTCCCCTGGGCCAGGGCCTCTATTTGAAGTGATCGTTGACATTTCTTGTTGTAAAGTCAATCAAAAGAGATGCAAAACAACTGCCAAGAGACACAAACTGACTACAAAGTGATGCAAAACAACTGCAAAGACACGCAAAATAACCACAAAGAGCCGCAAAATGACTTCAAAGAGACACAAACTGACTAAAGAGATGACAAACAACCAGAAAGAGACACAAACTGAATACAAAAAAGCTAAAAACAACTTCAAAGAGATGCAAAACAATGCAGAGACGCAAAGCAACTACAAAAAAACACAAATAACCACTGACACAAGATGACATAATGACTACAAGAAAAAAACTAAACTAAAACTGACTACAGAGACGCAAAACAACTACAAAGAGATGCAAACTAATTATAAAGGAGATGCAAAACAACCACAAAGAGACACAAAACAACCACAAAGAGATACAAAACAACCATAAAGAGACACAAAACAACCACAAAGAGATGCAAAACAACCACAAAAAGACACAAAAAAACTACAAAGAGACACAAAAAGATGCAAAACAACCATAAAGAGACACAAAACAATCAAAGAGATGCAAAATGAACACATAGAGACACAAACTGACTAAAAAGAGACACAAAACAACCACAAAGAGACACAAAACAACCATAAAGAGATGCAAAACAACCAGAATGAGACACAAATTTACCACAAAGAGATGCAAGGCAACTACAAAGAGACACAAACTGAATATAAAGAGACACAAACTGAATGCAAAGAAACACTAAATGGCCATAAAGAGAGACAAAACAACGAAAAACCCTGCAAAGAGACACGAAAAGCCACAAAAGCACAAAGCCACGCTGTTTGTACTGCATTTTTCTCTTAATCATTCTGGCTGCATCGTTTGTAGTTTTTGTCTCTTTCTGTCTGGGTGTCTTGCTCCTATGTAGGACGGGTGGGAGGGCTTTTACATGTCTGTGCCCAGAGGCCCATTGCTCATTATCCGTCAATGTTCATAAGGCAGTTTGAGGCAGGAGTCAGAGGTTTAAAAACTTTGAAGTTTATATCCATAAATAGAGTCACATCACGTCTACACACAATTTAATGTTCAGCAGCCTGGACAGTCTGTGGTCACTTTATACAAAACGCTGCCAAAGGGCTGAGAAAAGTAAAAATATGTAATGTTGATTTGCTGTGTTTGGACACAGAGTGCTCGCTTGTTACTACTGATGTTAAGGAAACAGTTGGGATTTCAATTCCTTAACTTACAGAATTTAAACTGAGAGGGTGAGATGATTCTCTTTAATGCTGCATAATGTTTTTAAGGTGATTTAAGCTGATAATCAGGTGTTTTTACACTAAAATAAAATTACATTAGAGTGGTTTCAGAAAGTATTCAGACCCCCTCCCCTTTGCACACTTTAGTGTCTTATATATTTAATTTAAAATGCATTAAATATACTTTTTTGCCAATCAATTCTACCCACAATTATCAATAATGGTTGGTATTCAAGATATGCTACTTCTCCACCATTCATTTACGGCCATCTAGCAGTGGAATATGCTTCCAGCTGAGTTTAAAACTTGCACAGACTTTCAATCATTTTCCCCCATGGTGCAAAAAAAATTATATTGAGCAACCAGTCATGTCGACATTAATTTGAATGTGATTCAAGTTTTTAATAGTAATGAATAGTAATTTTATAGTTGTACTGGATGGATGTGCTGGTATTCATATGTTGATGTGTGCTTCTAGATCTGTCTGCTTAATTGTTCGTGCAAATCAATGTTTTTAGTGTCTGGTGATTGTTCTGTGTGTAGCCCAACCGGATCTCATGTTAGTAAGTATTTTAAGGATATTCTTTGTATCATGAAAACACATTTTAAGCTTTTCGCATGTCATTTCACGCCACAGGGTCATGGTTATGTTTAGGCAACAAAACCACTTAGTTCGGTTTAGGAAAAACATCATGGTTGGGCTTAACATAAGTACTTAAACTAAGTAAAATACGTAGTAAAGAATGTAATATAAGTATGGAAAAAATGTCACAAACGTCCCTAACGAAACTTCAAAATAACTCAACAACACTTTGGGACATGAACACCGGTCTCCTGGTTTTGAGTCCTGTGTTTGTTGGACCCATCCACCTCCCCTCCCTTTCCACCCATCATCTTCCTCACTTTTTATTCTACGTCACTATCTCTGAGCGTTGCATATTCACACGGGTACGTTTACATTGCAGTTAATACTGACTACATGGCGTGAAATGACACGCCAAAAGCAAGAACAGCGTTGTTATTGCACGCGAAATGACTTACAAATTGCCGTGCCATTCACACGCCATTTGGCGAGACCGGTCTGAGCCTTCAGTACCTGCCCGGGGACTCCAGATGGAAATTAGATAATAGCTAAATCTGGCACAAATTAACTTTTCTCATTTTGAGATTAATGTTTTTTTTCATGGTCCTTGTTTATAAAAACTCACAATAATAATGATAATGACAAAACACAGTTTTAGAAATACAATTTTAAAAAAGGATCTAAAAATGACTTCTCTCATTAACATAAGTATACAAACTCTTTGCTTTGGCACTCCCAAGTGAGCTCAGGTGCATCCTGTTTGTATTAACTTCATCAGTGTAAATTAGTATATAGATATTAATGCATAGATGATGCAATGCTGCAGTATTAAATCTACATTATACACAAGATGTAGCGAAAAAAAACTCTCAATTGTGCAAAAAGAGCTTCAGATTCATGCAAGGAAAATACCTCTTTTATTCCGAGTACTCAGTAACAGGGAGACGGTCTACAGTATATGAAGAAATATCCTGAGTGGATATTTCAAGCAGATGTACCCAGAAACAGAGAAAAAAGAGAAAGATATTTCAACACAGAGGCATCTTGACTCACATACTCACGAGGATCATGACCTCAATTTTCAGTGTCTGCCACTAGGAAAGCACAGGTGCACTCAAGGAGAGACGGCTAGCTAGCTTGCTAGCTATTGAGTTTGTGTACCCCCGAGGGCAAAAACATGTCCACCGAGCAAACCTTTTATGTTTCTCTCAACAAACGGTTCACTCAGGGGTAGCGAGGGACCGTCGGTGATGGCGAGAATGTATTCCGCTCCACATTCAAACTTTGATTGAGCCTGACAGGGAATCCTTAACTGACTACAGCATATGGACGGACTTGGGGCTTTCTTTAGTTATTTAAATGTTGTTCTGCCTTTGTAGAGCTGCTTTGTTCTGCACAACTTTTACTAACTAGGAGAAAGTAAAGCTTTATTACAATCTTCTCAGCTCTTGGTTTATCAGTATGGGACACAGAGTGAACCCAACCCTTATGTGGTAATCCCAATTGTGTGTTTTGTGTGCGTGCGCACGTCCCTGCAATTATGCAACCCCGAGCAGAATTGCACGCTCGCCGGATTGGGATTAAGAATGGCAAATGTCTGTCTGATTACACTCTAAAGGGCTGCAGAGGCCCTCTGAGCTAAATCTGAGTTTAAAAACAAAACAAAACATCTGTCTCGCTAAAACGCAGCCCTACACACTAGTGTGTTTATGTGTAAAAATAGAACTCCCATCATTTAATTCCCCACTTAGCCTCAAAAAGCAATCTTCTCCTGCAACATTAATAGCCTGTTGACATCTTGCAGTGAGCCACAGTCAATCAGGTGGAGTGTGTAAATAAGGCTTCATTCTTCATATTGATTTTTCCTCCAGGTTTTGACATCAGAGGAAATCATGGAGCTCATTGCCGTGTGTTCTCGCAGATACCGGCGGCTATTACAGCCTTTACTTCTGTTTCCATCCACTCTCTCTAATAAACATCATGAGCCTGCACTCAGCACAGTGCAGAGACGTGGTTTGGATTTTTGCCTCGTTCATTGGGAGGTGGGGGGAAAAAACGTCCATTTATTACACAGCACCTGCATCACTCAACTAGCCTGGTCCGGCATCATTAGAGGATATCGATCTTACCTGCTTATGAATTCCCATGCCTCTTAATAGTAATGTGTTTCTATGTGTTTAATCATTTTGGTGCCCAGTTCGTGTTCACGGTACATTGAAGCTTCCAGAAATGAGAATAAAATGAGAAGCACATTTAAAAAACCTCAAGAGTTGTCAGTTTGTGTCACATGTCCCTTAAACTGGTGGTTCCCGACCTTTTTTTCCTTTGTGACCTCTTTTCTTATCAGTCATCTCACAAGATTTTTCTTGTGACCGATTTGGCCGGTCTCAACCCCCAGGTTTGGAACCACTGCCATTAACACAGACAAAAATGTTTCCCAGCAGGACAAACCCACTAGTGGAACCTGGGTGCCCCATTCAGCCCTATATGTTCCCCATATTAGTTTGGCTAAAATCATAGACTGTATGTATAGATGGATGGTGCGTCTCCACTTCCTTCAACTGTACAAAAGTGAAGCCAACATATTGAGTGTTCGGGGGCCTGGAGCCGCGGTCTCGAGGTCCCGCCCACACACCTGCCCGAGCCAATCACGAGCAGAGCACGGCTGCAGCTTGGTAACGTGAAGAACCTAGCTGCTACGTTAGCACCACGGTAGCTGTTTGTCTAGAAATACACAACAAGTAACCATTACATCTCTAGAACTATATTTGTGATGTTTGTGAAGGTTCTCAGTCATCCAGGTCATGGTATCCGAGTAAGGGTTAAATCAGCAGCAACTGGACTTGGTTTAGATTCTTGAAGACGTTTGACTTCTCATCCAAGAAGCTGCTTCAGTTCTGGGCCGAAGATGCTTCTTGGATGAGAAGTGAAATGTGTTCAAGAATCTAAACCAAGTCCAGTTGCTGCTGATTTAACCCTTACTCGGATACATTTATGATCAAACTGACACATGTTCTATTACATAGACTCGTGACAGTTATGGAAAGTTAAATCTCTTCTCTCGTACAATTTTCCGAGCATTCGGCTCCGTGACTGCTTCACTCAGAGCAGCTGTCAGTCAAGACGTCTCACCCCTTTTTATAGCATTAAATAACTAATTAAAGCCAAACTTATCAGAAAAATGAACACTTGAACAAACATCAGAGTGATAATAACTACATAAAATGGACTTTGACTTTTTAGTTTGGTTCATGTCCCATCCACTAACATGGAGGAGGTGGGCTTTAGGATCTATACTGCAGCCAGCCACCAGGGGGCGATCAAAATGTTTTGGCTTCACTTTTGGGGATCCGTCATGTTGTCCATCTTTAAATACAGTCTATGGCTAAAATTGATGAAATGCTAATTTCTTTAAGAATATGATAACATGTATAAACACCACATTATGAACCAAAACAACATTTTTCACACATGACAGGGCCTCAAGATCGGGGCTTTTGGGGACCCTGTCTTCTAGAAATTACGTTTGTATAATACTATTTTGTTTTGCCAAGTAGGTTTGTGGGGAAAACGTAATTACTGCCTTGATTACGTTCTGTGGGAAATGTTTTTTGAGTTACGGGAATGCACATATTTGTACCGTACAAAGGTTTTAGGGAGATGGTTGAGGTGGACGGTGGGCATACGAAGGGCCGGACTCTGTTACTGAAGAGTAGACTGTGCATCTAGTATGAACATTTCCCTGATGACATATTTTGTGATTTGCCAGATGCATTAATTAACAACATTTTCTCATATGTTAATAGAAATGTTTCTTTCAAACAGATTGTTGTTGTATACAGTATATAGTTGTATATAAATGTACAGTAATTTTTAGGGAACAAGGATGGTTGAATTAAATATGTAGCCAGAGCCAGGAGCTGGTTTGCTTAGCTTAGCACATAAAGCTAGCCTGGCTCTGTCCAAAGCTCATTAATTAACACGTAATATCTAATTATTTCATCCGTACAAAACCCAAAATATAAAATCAACAATTTTTGGTTTCATGGCGGTTATGTGAAAGGACTTTTTCTTGGCAGGTGCAGTGACTTTATACTTAGCTAAGCTAACCGGTTGCTGGAGACAGCCTTATATTTAACGAACTAGATATGAGAGTGATATCAATCTTCTTTCCTGTGAAACTACTGAAGCTGCACTGCATTTAAGGTACTTTGTTGTCCCAAGTCTTTGACAAGACAAGAGTCCAAATTTGAGACCAGATAACTCAAATAGAAGAAAGATTTGTTGTTTATATTATTTTAATACTTCAGAGCCGCAGGGAACCAACTGCTAGGAAAATCCATTTCTGTCAGCTTCTGACAAGTCAGTGGATGACAGTGAATATATTTGTCAGGGGGAGATGTAAAGTTGTTGCGAGCCACAGGAGCTCGACAACTCCGTGATGCAGGTAATGCCGTAGTTTGTGTATGCAACCTTCGTACGACATGAATGAACTAGGACATCTGCTTAAGTCTCTTCTTATTTCACCATCCTCTAAAAGACACCTGTCAGTGACATCATCGGGGAGTACAAACATAATTAAGTAATCAAGCCGACACATTACATATGTAAATGACATTAATTGCAGACATGGGTTTGAAATATTCATTCAAATTAGTCACATCATTTAGGCAGGGATCTCTTCCCAGCGAGTGTAATCATTGAACTAATTAGGTCAGTCAATGCAAGTTGAAACAATTTGAAAAGCAATTCCAGTTTCCAATTAATTCTTGACTAAGAGAATGAAAGTGATATAGGATGCAAATGTGTGAAGTAAGAAAATACAACACACCACCGTGAGCAGATGGACGGAAACACGCCGAAACACTGAGAGAAATTTCACCTTTGAGCTTGAACCTCAGCAGTTATTATTTTTCAAGATGAATGGGTCAGAATGTGTGTTTGTGCCAAGGAGACAGTCTGTATGGATTTTGGAAGTATCTCAGTGACCCTGTTCAGTGATGTATAGTGTATATAGATGAAAGCCAAACACTCTTTCACATTTCTGATACAAAACAAACCACTTAGGAGAATTCATAACCACCTGAGTGACCTTCTTCAGAAATACACAAAACTAGAAAAGTGCACTCAGTAGAGTGCAGTGTGTCTGAATTGTCTAAACCTCCATCTAGACCGCAAAGATGTAAGACGCGTTTTTCAATCGCATGTCTCAACAGATACTCTCTCATTTTAATCTATGCAGCTGTCTGCACCACCTCCGTGCAGGCCATATACTGTATTAAATATGGATGTAGTCTCCGTGACGTCAACCATAGGTTTCTGAAGAGCCAAAGTGAAGCTCAAAGTGGGTGGTCCGACTGTCGCCGTCGTGGCAGTGACGACTGCCTATTTTTGGATTTGCTGGGCTAAGAGGTGGATGGCCTGGGTGATGAAGCAGAGCAGACAGCAGCTAGCGACCTGAGACTGCACCCACCTGTCACTCAAAGCGTCTGCGCCCTCAATAATGCCGAACTTTAAGAGTAAATCAAATTTATACAGATGAGTTGTATAAAAGTTTACCCCCCTCAAAGTTGTCATGAATGGGGAAATTAGCTATAGAGACCGAAACAGTTTTTTTGTCCCAGGCTGTAAACATGTTTCTTTCTGCTTTAAAGTTGCGCATTTTAATATGGGGGTCTGTGGGGGTTGACTCGCTTTTGGAGCCAGCCTCAAGAGGCCATTAAAAAAACTGTAGTTTTTGCAACTTCCGCGTTGGCTTCATTTCTCAGCACCGGAGGTTGCTGCTTAGTTTGGCCCTGCGTGTCAGCTGCGTCTCACGGGTGTAACCACAACCTGAAGCACCTATTTACGCTTCAAGTCTAGTTTTTTTCCATAATATGCACGTAAACATGAAATTGATGCCCAATAAAAATCACTGAATATATATATTTATCTATATTTTGTAACCTATAGGCAGAGCAGAGTGCTGCTCTCTGGCTCTGTCAGCCGCCCACCTTCTGAATTCAATTATTTATTCACCAAACTAAAACAGGCTTAATTTCCTTGTTAACTCATCATAAAGCACTTCATTCAGACTCAACAGACACAAAATAAAACTCTGGGACATGGGGGCGTGCCAACTAGGGCTGTCCTCGACCAGAGAAAATCTTAGTCGACCATCAATCATACGATTCTGTCGACTAATTGATGAGTTGATTTAATGGACATATCTGTAAAAACTGAGTTTCTCCACAAAGAATCACACAAAAGCACCACTTTAAATCGTGTGTTTATCAGAGATGTGCTCATAAGTTTCTTGGAAATAAGTCATTCAGCTTGAAAAATCATAAAAAATGACTAATCAACTAAAGAAACCTTAAGTCGACTTAGACCAAATTCACCGATTAGTCGACTTAATTGACTAAAAGGGGGCAGCCCTGGTGCTGACCGTCATCTACTGCAGGTAATACACTGACTGTGGATAAGTACCTCATACAACCCCACTTCAAAACACCCGAACTGTCCCTTTAAATTTATTTTTGCAAAAGGTTGTTTGTCTTTCTTTTGCTGCATCGCCCAAAGCAGATTTACAATAGTACACCAGTTCCCTGATGAGACTATGAGACTATGTGAAGAGACATGCCCTCAGTGCATTACCTCCATTCTCACTTTCCACCTTCCCACAGCGCTGCCCATCTCTCCATCCTCAGAGATCCCACCAGAAGCCTCCAGAGAGACAGATGCTTTGTCCATTCATTCGGTAATTACATTCCACCGCCAGATCTTTGCAGGCTGATTATTTAGCTGTCTGTCTCGTTCTCTTTATCTATTGGCAAGCCACTTCTTCCGTGTTTGCTCTGATTCGGGCGTATTCGCAGATAAGACTCACATGCAGTAACATCATCCTGACTGCGTTAAACAATGAAAAGAGTTGGGAGGGATTGACCTGCCAGATTTAGGGTTTATTTTAGCTCCCATTCATGGAGGGAAAAACAATAATCACTTCATCACAACTGACGAACAAATCCAGAGTGTTTAACAGCATTGGACGTAATGAATTTATTAGAGTGATACAATATGGGAAGAATCTAAACAGTAACATATGGAGGGTGCTTACTGGTGAGCTGAAGCAATTAATCAATTTGTGTAGCCTATACTATCACAATACAGCATGTTTACTGTGAAATCATAAAGTTAGTTCTCCGAAAAATGGGAACAAATGCCTTTAGGCTTATTTCTCGCCTTTGTTTTGTGTTTAAATCACAGTATCAACAGCTGTTGTTGCAGATGGGCAAAGCAGCAATTTAACTTAGAGTTGTTCCGATACCGATATCAGAAATGCACCCGATACTGCCCAAAATTTGGTATCGGGTATTGGCGAGTAGGCCAGTCTATACACTGATCCAATACCATAATTTATTAACTCAGGAAAAAAATCAACTTGTTTAACCGGAAATCAGTTCTTCTTCACCTCTCCAAAACAGTTAACTTTGCTGTCACCCTGGATTTATCATGGCTGCCACTGGCAACTACTGTTTTAGAGCAGCAAAGAAGAACTGATTGCAGGTAGTTTGTCACGTGACGAAAGCAAACAACAACAGAGTGCTACAAGAATGAGTCCTAAAACCCGGAAATGAATTCGCATTTTAACACTTCCCTCGTCTGGAAGTCAATGAGTGTTTAGTTAGATGCCTGAAATAAAGTCTGTGATTATAGCAAGCTTAAGATATTTGTTATATCAATCAATACATCAATACATACCTCGCGAATTTTGAAGCCTTTATGTGTCTTTAAAAAGGCGGTTGCTAACAAGTGGCTAAATGAGACTAATAAAGGTCATCACGCCGACTCGTCCTCCTTTACAGCATTGTTGTGTATACTTGCGTTCATGCGACCGTGGTGTAGTTTGTTTATAGCTGAACGTTAGCTTTTTACTTCTGGTGATTGCATTCACACTTCAAAAATCATAGAAGTGGTGTTCATTTGTGAAGATTATCTTGCTGAACAAAACATGTAAGTACGATAAACGTGTGTTCGCCACAGAGCTTATTTTCTACAATAATCCAAAACCCAATGGAGAAATCCCATTGGCTTTTTGTTGAGGGAACCCAGGACGATGCTAACTTCCTAGGTGGCCTACAAAAGTACGTCATCCCTGGAGCTCTCTATAGTGTAGTGCTATTGGAAAGTGTAATGGTAGTCAGAGCGAGGAAAATGTCAACCATTTGGCAATATTTCACAGTGGAAAATCCAACAAGTAAAACAACGATTTGTACAGTATCTGTTTTGAGGAGTGACACTAGTGTTGCAAATTTCAACACCAGCAATCTTATAAAACATTAGAAGACGCATCACACGAAAAAGCCTGACAACTTCACCAAGGCAAAGAGGGGAAAAAAGAACGAATCGCAGCAGCAAACGTGATAAATTCCGTGACAAAGATATTATATTTATCACACTGGTATTGGATTGGTACTCAAGTTCAGGTATCCGAATCGGTATCGGGAAGGAAAACAATGGTATTAGAACAAACTATAGTCTCCTCTGTCGCTGCCTGTCACTCACTCTCAGGCTTCAGCTGTCTCATCTATTCCCCCTCTTTTCTGTGGAGGACCCTGCTCTTGCCACTCTTTGATTTTGACTCACAGATTTGCCAACATCAGCATTCAAGTGAGATTGTTAGCATCCGGTGGCAAAAAAGGGGAGCGGTGAGGTGCTACAGGAGGTGTTGAAGAGGTTGAAAGTAGCTTGAGATGCTATTAAAGCGAGGTGTAGCGGCAGGAGTTAATAGCAGGTAGGAAGGAAATGTTGAAGGTGATGCTGCTGTGATTCACAAATTGCTCGGATCAATGTTTAAAGAACACAGTGTAATTAGCGGGAGCCTTATAATTGTGCTTCTAAAATCTCTTTTGACTCTTTTATGCATATTCTAGCGTTAAACACAAACAAGCAGCTGCACTATATCAGACAGCTACTGCATTAACCTGTCTGGTTACTCACTGCTGTGGTAATAATGAGAAGCAATGTAGGCACACTGGAAACTCCTTATGTATATTAGGAAAAGGGAAATTAAAAAGGCAAAATATAACCCCGTATATATAGTCGGGCTGGATGTTTTGCCATCGTTTTATTGCTTTCCTTCTGCTGCTATTGGTGGCATCTAATAAGTTCTGCCTCACACGTGTCCCGTCCAGACACTTGGCGTAAAGTGCACGAGTGGGAGGGAGTGGAGAAGGTCACTTTAATAATGTTTGTACTGACTACAGCCTGTTAGTGGGGAAAAAAAGGCTTTAAACCCGATGACACTGAGTTGTTTTAATCAATTTCAATTCAGAGGCACTACAGGACATCTCCACGCCGGCAGCTGATGGAAGGCCGTCGCTTTTGCTTCGGATAAGGAGCAGAAAGTGTGACCATGAGGACTGCATTGGTCTAGGCTGCAATACAGTACAACAGCTCTTACAATGTGTATGGACAACATTCTTCACTCAAGGCAGTCTTCTTCAGAGTTCATTTTAAAGGGAAACTTGATTGACATATATCTGTGATAAATGCGTGCCTGTTCCTGTAAAAGCTGTTGAGATACTTCATACATCCACATGACTGAAATACTTTAAGTACCTGAACAGAGAGTTAGAAAGAGTCCAGATAGAGTCTGTTATTAGTACTGCACTGCAGCTTGTTCACTCCTAGAACTTTACAGTAGAAGCATACCGGTAGTTTTGGAAATACATTATTCTTGCTGAGAGTTAGATGAGACGATCAAATTTGAAGCTAATGCTAGCTTAAGGTTGGCTTAGCTTAGCTTAGCGTAAAGACTGGAAACAAGGGGAAACAGCTAGCCTGGCTCTGTCCAAAGTAGTGGGTAACCTCCGGGTCTGGAAAGTGAAGCCAATGCTAAAGTGCCTTAAACTTGCATTCTTTCTAACAGCCAGCAGGGGGCGACTCCTCCAGTTGCTAAAAGAAGTCTGTTTGTATAGAAGTCTATGAGAAAATGAGCCTACTTCTCACTTGATTTATTACCTCAGTAAATATTGTAAACATGAGTTTATGGTCTCAATCGCTAGTTTCAAGTCTTCTTCAATACATCATGATGTTCATTTAGTGAATTATGGTCCCATTTAGAGTTAAATAGACCATAAAGCAGGGGATGATTTCATGCATTCAGTTGTACTTAGCTCCAGCCTCGCCTGTCACATCTGGTTGCAAAAAATCAAGATGCGACGGCCAGAAACCAAGATGGCGACGGCCAAAATGCCAAACTCGAGGCTTCAAAACGGCAGTCCTAAAAACCAATGGGTGACGTCACGATGACAACGTCCACTTCATAGGCCTACAGTTTATGGTCGTCGTCCAGTAACGTTAGCTAGCAAAGCAGTGTTAACTTACTTTTGGTATTTCTACAGATTTGTGTATACCTGAAGAACAGTATTCCCCATAGTGTCAAACTGTTCCTTTAACTATGCAGAGGATGATGATAAGGAAGGTTTAACACACAACTTACTGCATATTAGCTCCAAAAATAAATCATAATGTCAAGACATGTTAGTATAGGACAAGTTTCTTCTTGCTGTGGAAAGCAGTGAAGTGAAACAACAGTAAATGAGACAAATGGGACAGTCGGGGGGGAAAAAGCAATTCTTCTCTGATTTTCTTTTGTGACCAGTTCCATTAAGATGTGGTCATAAAAATCAGCTGAACAGCCCTCAAACATAGGGGGTTTTAAGACTGGAGTGCACTATGAAGGAATAATTCAGATCAACTGGAGGGTCATTATGTTTTCTGAGTGGTGTGTGTTGAAATTAAATAGACAGTCATTTTTACCCAGGGCAGTGTTATATAGCCAAGAGCAGGTCCAGAAATGTGCCAAAGGGGTTGCTGGGATTGGCCCTGCCTTCCAGATATCTAGAGCTGAAATAAAATATTTTTTTTGCCATAGTATTTTCTTTTTCCTAAATATGTTATATACAGTACTGTTTATTTATTTATTTATTTATTTATGTAATTAGTTGACCACCACATAACCTTAAAATAAAAAGCCAAAGGGATATTGTATATTTATATTCTGGGTTGCTCCGGCCGGGTCACAAACTTTCTCATTTTACAGCTAAACAGTACACTGCAAACATTTGAGGCAAGAAATATGCTCAGCTCTGCCACGTTTGACAGGTTGATCGGAGTTTGCGAGTTTCGCGAGCAGTGATTGACAGCAGCCCAGATACTGCTCGGCTCTGATTGGTTGTTTTCCTTCGGGGCTCAAAGTTACCGACTGCAGCTTTAAGTCAGTAAGTTACTCCGAGTCCTCCTTGCTGCGCTCAGTGCAGCCCGTTCACACGAAAAGGCGTATAAATGCCACGATAATAGTGTTTAGTGTGCAATAAATACGCCTTTCTTGATTTCCGCGTGCCATTAGTACGTCATGTATCATGTACTGACTGCAATGTAAACGCATCTGCATATAAATGATGTGGTAAGCGTTAGTGACGTAGTATGGGTGGGTGGAGAGGTGAGTGGGCCCAAAAAACACTGGACTTTTAACCAGGAGTGACGTTTGTCATGTGACGATTGTCACTTGTTTGTGACGTGTTGTCTGTAGTTGTGTTACGTTGTTTCTGTACGTGTTTTACTTAGTTTACTTACTTATTTTAAGCCCACCCATGATATTTTCCTTTACCCTAACTAAGTGTTTTTCTTACCTAGACCTAAATGTGGATGTTTGCATGGCGTACAAATGACACATGAAAATCGTCATACAAATGACGCGCGAAAAGGCCAAAATGTGTTCTCATGACACGCAGAATGTCTGAGTAATGTCGTGGTATTTGTACGCCTTCTCGTGAGACCGGGTTGCTCATTGTGTGCTGCCGCTGTAGCCCTGATATGGTCCAAGGACACAAAACTGCTGCATTGAAGAAGAAAAATTAGTCTATAACATTCTGTCTCCTCTTATTTGTCAAAGAAAATAAAGACATTTTTATTTTTAAAACTACATTTTAGTCTCGTCTTACAGAATACTGCATGTAGATATAGTCACAGTTAGTGACCTCGTCTCAGTCATGGAATAAAAGGTTGACGAATATATTTAGTCATAGTTTTGTTAATGAAATTAACATTGGCTTACATTTGGTTCACCCCATAAAATAGAACATTTGATTAGAATATGAGTCAGCTTGATGCACAAATGTGCATATATTAGTGTAGCTTGAACACTACACAGGGCAGAGTACTACTTCTGCTTCATTGATTCATTATAGCCAGTCCACAAAGTGACCCAGAATCAAGTGCAGCAGCGACTAGACTGTATGTCAGGATTAATATTATTATACAGATGTCCCTTTAAGAGAGGATAATGGTGAATAAAGTCTTGAATTCATTACTCAAAACAAAGCTATAGCAGTGAGATGACACTTTCTTTTGATTATATTAGTATTAGAAAGGATTTTGTAAACAGGACGTTCTTGCCTATAGAGTTTAAAATATCTCTTCATTGCAGGTCAGGATTATTATTATTATAGGAATATCAGGATGTAAATCATGTCTTCCATATCTTGCACTGGCCCACGATGGGTAAAATAAATGTAAAATGTTGCCCACTCAACATCCCGTGTTCAATCTATAACCAGACCTGCAAACCATGTTTGTGCTCTACACAAAAAGTTTGACTTTCACTTCCTCTAGACACACATTCAGTGTCATCGTACATGTAGCGATGCATATTTTTACAGTTCTGGTCGGAGACGGCAACTCCGCAGCCCACATTTGTAACCAAAGCAGTTCCTCATTTCCCCGACAGACCGTCTCCGAGGCGAGGTAAAAATGCAAAACATTTTGGAGCGGTGCTGAATCATGCTGTCTCATGTGGGAAATCAACGTATTAAAAGCAACAGAAATCCTCCATGTAAACTCTCAAGATGCTTCCCCATGTTGTCCTTTCAAGTCCCGCTTTGGATCTCAGCCAGTGTCATAGTAATGTGTCAGGATGTGTCATCGTCTTATCCGGGCGACACTTTTCAGGAGGAATATGTTAAGGGCTCCCTGTTTGTGCAGGATTGGCGGAGTGCAGCATCAGAAGGGTGTTTATTTTTAGACAGCCCGACGCTGATTGTGTTTTGAGTGATTTAATAAGTGCCGAGAAAATGTGGAGAAACTTTGCAGGGCTCGAGACATCGACCCGGAAAGGTCAGCAGGAATTAGCGGAGTAGGAGTGAAACTTAACCTTTCCCTGGGTTGACTGACAGAAAGACAGAAGTGGCTTGATTGCAGCCATTGTGTACTCTTGTGTTTGATGATAATTACACATCATGTTGTTTGCCCGGCTTCATAAATATTTCATGAGCTCCTCTCATGGATTTAGAAAGACAAAAAAGATTTTTACTATCCTATAGCAGAAAATAACTATAATATATCAGCGAGGGGGTGTTGCTGTGCTTCTTTAACAATACTAATGACTTCTCCTGGGGCCCACATATGGGTCTTTGTGCCCTGACTCCTGCTCGCCTTGGAAACCTCTGTACTGTAGCTGTTGTTGCACTTGGAGCCTGTTCAAAGTTAAACTTAAACACTCTTTATAAGAACTTCTCCAAATGATTGCTAATGTGAATCAAATCTCCAGATATACTGGAATGTCAGTTGTTAAAGGAATATTTTGATTGTTTGGGAAATACGTAATTCAGAAAATCAACACCAATCTTATGTCTTTGTGTTAACTATTGAGCTAGAGCTGGGAGTTTACTAGCTTAGCTTAGCATAACGACTGGAAGCAGGGGGAAACAGCTAGCATAACTCAATCCAAATTAAAAAATACACCCATACCAACCAGCACCGCTAAAGATAACCCTGTCTACCAGATGTCCTCATACTTTTCCACCTGACTCCCTCATCACATGCTCACCTGTTCCCACTTTCCCTCATCTGCCCTGCAATAACCCTTTCTCTCAAGTCCCAGGCTGTACTCAAAAACACCTACTGCATACTACTGACGAACGCAGTATGCAGTATACAGTATACATACTGTGTTCCTCAGTAGTATGCAGAATGAAGCAGTTAAAGCGGTTTGATTTTGCAGTATGCTAGACCAGGCTTTAGCTTTTAAACAAGCTCTTGAAGCACTGGACAAAAAAAAGGAACTCGTACCACTATTGCAATATTATCAAAAAATACAACTTTGATTTAGTTGTTTATGTTCTGCTTGTTTACTTTATAAGATCCTGCAGGTTTTAAACACTTTATTCTAACAGCTCATAATGAAATAAGACAAACAGGATCATCAATGAGGGGAGACAGTAAACATTGCTCGACAAAATTTAGTCAAACTGCTTTTTCAGTTACAGCAACAAAACAGTGGACTGATCTCCCTACGGATATTAGAGTGATGTTAAAAACGGTCATGTTGTCTCAGCAGGTCATCTCTCTGCCCCGTCAGAGGCTGCTCTTTCACTCGCCTCTTCCCTCGCCACTGCCTGCTGCTCTGTCCATTTTATAATGGACATTTTGGTTGTGATACATAAACAAACATCTGTCAACAAGGAAATAAAAGCTTCTTGTCTACAAGACCGGTCTCTAGAGAGGAGCAGAGAGCTCCAGCCAGCTCATAGCGGTCTGTGAGCGTGACTGGCCGGCTGGCGAGGGAGCGACCCCGGCAGGCACTAGCTAGCCATCACGGCGGTTTGTGGAGCTTCTAAACTCTGAAAACGTTGGAGCAAATGTTCGATTCACCATCTAATATCGTAAAACTGCCAATATTCAAAATCTACACAGTTGATTTCACGCCTCAGAAATTCTTCAGAAGTGAATTTAGTGATGAAATAGCTACGTAAATTGTAAAAAAAACAAGCCGTTTGTGGCTGCTGTTGTTGTTGTAACCGTAGCCAGTACCGTTCCAGCGCTTTGCATTGTGGGATACAGTAGGCGAGGTAGACTGGTCCGATGCATACTGGAGATTTTTTCCAAATCAGGACGGCATCCGGGTATTTTTGGCATGCTGTAGATTTAGCTTTTGTTTGCATACTACATACAACATTTTGGCCATATCAGTACATACTACTAGTAGCCTATAGTATGCAGTTTCGAGTACAGCCCAAGTTACCTGACCTTCCCCGCCCACCTCCTCACCTGTTCCCACTTCCCCCTCATCAGCCCTGCAGTAGCCTGACCTTCCCCGCCCACTCTCTCACCTGCTTCCCGTTTCCCCTCATCAGCCCAGTAGTACATTTCCACTCGTACTCTGCCAGATGGTCAAAGTTGCTATACACCTCGTGCCTTTGTGTGCTAGCCTCTGTCATCTGAAACCTGAAATCTATTACCTGAGACTTGTTACCTGCCTGTTTTTGAACCCTGCCTGATCTCTTTGGACTCTCTGCCGGCCCTCATTTCTCCAGAATGTCACAGTATTCCCTGAAAACCAAACAATTAGTGGAAAAGTTCTGTACCAGCACAAAGAAACTGTGATGTTCAAGGGCACTTTCTTGCATGTTAACATCTCAGTCAGCCTTTTAAAACTAATCCCTTAAAGGAAGTCTGAAGCGTCTGAATTGACATTGACTTACAATGTAAAATACAACAATTAAACTGTTTATCTGCCTGAACCAAGAAACAGAAAAGTGAAACAGTTGTAAACACTTTCACCTCAACCATTTTTAAACAAGGTCACAAAGACGATGTTTACATGCACACCAATTCATCCACTATTTTTCCAAATATGACGATATTCAGAATTTGATACGGGTCATGTAAACAGCATATTCCCTTTGGATATTCTTTATTAGGTCTTATTCTGAATGGAGCATTTTCGGATTAAGACATGTGGGATATGCCGATATTATTCTGGGTTTGGGAGCATTCTTTGGACATGTATACAGCTCATTCAGAATATGCATCTCAGTTGGGGTTTTTACGTCAGTTTGCGACAAGTGGTGTCTTACCCGTTTATGGCCAAATATGGCCAAACCAACAAGCCGACAGTTTGCAGAGACGCATGTCCAAAAGAAAAGCCCACATTTCAGGTCGGAAGGAGAAACACACAGACTTTTAAACATTCTGAAAGACTTGGGTATCAACAGGTTTTTTGATATGCTCAAATATTGCCAACTCTGACCTTTCCAAGAAGGTAGTTGAAGGAATGAAAGAGGGAGGCTGTGTCCGCCACAGAGTATGAACGGCTACTTGTAAACGGAAATATTAGTGGAATATTAATTTTCATTAGCCATGTAAACAGCTTAGTAGAAATATTGTCTTTTTCGGAATAAGGTCAAAAACCGGGAATATTTTGTGCATGTTAACGTAGTCAATGTTTCATATGTTAAAGCTGAAGTAGGCGAGATTGGAGCAAATATGATTAAAATAAGTTATTTTCATAAAATGGTCGCTATATCCTGACAGTAGTACATGAAACAGGTAACCTGAAAAAAATCATGTGCCTCTGTGTCCTCCGGTGCTCCTAACGGCATCTGCAAGATTTCACAGACCGGAGGAAAACAAGCAGTCAGAGCTGATCTGAGGTCTGCTGTCCAGCTGCTGTCTATGAGAGCCGGCTGTCAATCACTCACAAACTCCAACCAAATGGTCAAACTATGCAGCGCTGGTCAAATATGAATCAATATTATGTTACGTTAATGCCTATTTCTCGCCTCAAATGTTCTTGTAGTGCACGGTTTAGCTGTAAAATGAGAAAGTTTTGTGACGCCGCCGCCATTGTGAAATCTGTTGAAGGAATGCCAAGTTCTGGTCACATGACCGGAGCACAGCCAATAGGAACGCTCTCTCAATGAAATGACCTGTGATTGGTCAAATGTGTTCGATTTTTTAAAGCCTGAAAACAGAGCTTTGAGGAGGAGCAGAAGTCTAGTTTTCTCTCAGAACATTTGAATTACAATATGCTGAAAGATTATTATGGAATTTTTGCCCAATGATGCTAAAAATATACTGCCTACTGCCACTTTAAGACGAATAAATGTTTTATAATGAAGTTGCGAAAAATGAAAGCTATACTAAAATCCATATTGAAAACCATAGAAAATGTTTGCAGTGTAATTTTACTTTCTGTTCTGTCACATAACCTGTATTTCTATTTCCATTGCATCATCATGTGTGCCCTGAACATGTGCTGTGTCGCTGTAACATTACCATCTAGTATATGTGAACTCAGGACAATTGCAATACTTACCAAAACACTGAACTGCAGAACGTCAGCAGCAGCATCAGTTTCTGCTCTCTACTGTTCAAAGAGAATTCTTTACGCCAGCAACTAGAGGTTTGTCTCTGCTATATATGCTGCATAGTAAACATGACCCAGCGGCACAAACCAGCAGACTTCAGCACTCATATTGATTACCGGCGGAGGGATAAAGAATGTAGCATCTGGAGACACAGTTGGGTTTTGATGAACATACCCCCTTTGGACACTGGCTTGTAAATTCAGCTGAACATTAAGATTCCCTCCCCTTTCTGATGCACTGTACAGCACAATAGTGGCGGCTTTTCAAAAAGTCCTCAGGGAAGTGCTTATTTTATCGTCATCCATTTTCAATTA
>CAKAKR010060584.1:22742-35476 GCA_916700685.1 Adelosebastes latens
ATTTCACAGACCGGAGGAAAACAAGCAGTCAGAGCTGATCTGAGGTCTGCTGTCCAGCTGCTGTCTATGTGAGCCGGCTGTCAATCACTCACAAACTCCGACCAAACGGTCAAACTAGGCAGCGCTGGTCAAATATGAATCAATATTATGTTACGTTAATGCATATTTCTCGCCTCAAATGTTTTCAGAATCATCTTGTAGTGCACGGTTTAGCTGTAAAATGAAAAAGTTTTGTGACGCCGCCGCCATTGTGAAATCTGTTGAAGGAACGCCAACACTTGAATTACAATATGCTGAAAGGTTATTATGGAATTTTTGCCCAATGATGCTAAAAATATACTGCCTACTGCCACTTTAAGACGAATAAATGTTTTATAATGAAGTTGCGAAAAATGAAAGCTATACTAAAATCCATATTGAAAACCATAGAAAATGTTTGCAGTGTAATTTTACTTTCTGTTCTGTCACATAACCTGTATTTCTATTTCCATTGCATCATCATGTGTGCCCTGAACATGTGCTGTGTCGCTGTAACATTACCATCTAGTATATGTGAACTCAGGACAATTGCAATACTTACCAAAACACTGAACTGCAGAACGTCAGCAGCAGCATCAGTTTCTGCTCTCTACTGTTCAAAGAGAATTCTTTACGCCAGCAACTAGAGGTTTGTCTCTGCTATATATGCTGCATAGTAAACATGACCCAGCGGCACAAACCAGCAGACTTCAGCACTCATATTGATTACCGGCGGAGGGATAAAGAATGTAGCATCTGGAGACACAGTTGGGTTTTGATGAACATACCCCCTTTGGACACTGGCTTGTAAATTCAGCTGAACATTAAGATTCCCTCCCCTTTCTGATGCACTGTACAGCACAATAGTGGCGGCTTTTCAAAAAGTCCTCAGGGAAGTGCTTATTTTATCGTCATCCATTTTCAATTATAACCATTAACATTACCTTTTAAATGGCTAAAATGTTCATTTTTACCAACATTATTTCCTACTGAAATGGTATAGTGCCAATTTAACAGTTATCAAGTAGCGATGACTTTTTGGGGGCATAGCTTTCCATATGCTGGATGTATAATCACAAGTAGGAGTTTATATGTTTGCAATGACCGAGCCAATGGTTTGCAATCCATATTATGTCCTTGTAATAGGAGTAAAGTTTTTTAATGTGCACCAAATTGAGAGAAAAAATACAGATTGTTTTTCATTATTCTCAAATATGTATAGCTCCAAAATGCAAGACCAAATCACATACAAGTTTTAGATCTTTTGATTCCAATAATGAGCCATGACTAGAATCTGGGCAGTGTGAGAACTGCTGCTACAATCCACCTCATGTATTGTTACTGTGAATACTCAACAAGCTATATTTTCACTCTGGTTTTCACACAATGTAACTGACCTTTTTGACATTTACTGACTATACCTGATCTCTATATTCATTTAGTGTTGGTATATGAAACTACATGTAGTCTGAGACTTTGTGACCCAGAATCAGATTTATTTGTCAAGTACATACAAGGAATTTGACTCTGGTTTTATGCATCTCTCTCAATGTACTAACTCAGAAATGGAAATAACAGCTAAGACCAAGGACAACAAAGCTGGATAAATAAAGGTAAAGAATTGACAGGACTGTTATGTACACAAGTATGTGAAAAATATTATAAAATATTGTCCAGAAACCCTCACAGGTCATTTAGAATAAACAAATATGCTCAAATCATAACATGGCAAACTGCAGTCCAACAGGCAACAACAGCTGTCAGTGTGTCAGTGTGCTGACTTTAATATGACTTGCCCCAGACTGCATGTGATTATCATAAAGTGGGCATGTCTGTAAAGGGGAGACTCGTGGGTACCCATAGAACCCATTTTCATTCACATATCTTGAGGTCAGAGGTCAAGGGACCCCTTTGAAAATGACCATGCCAGTTTTCCTCGCAAAAAATTTAGCGCAAGTTTGGAGCGTTATTTAACCTCCTTCATGAGCTAGTATGACATGGTTGGTACCAATGGATTCTTTAGGTTGTCTAGTTTCATATGATGCCAGTATCCACACTCTAGCTTTAAAACTGAGCCCACTACAACGTAAAAATTTTTGTAAAAAAAAGTTGCATTAACGCAAATAAGAATATTGAAATAAGATTGTACTTCAATGATACAGCTTTTAAATGTGTGTATTCCTGGCTTTAACATACATAGGATGTGATGTTTACGTGTATATAGAGTAAGCTTTATCTTCCTGTATTGTTCTATCACGTCTACATAGACTGAGTTTTTGCAACACTTGAACACATTTTGGATCTGAGAGAAGAAGAATCATCTTGACATTGAGGTGTTTAGAAAACACACAGATACCTCAGAGATTTGAGCACAATCTGGGTGTAATCCAAACCTTCCATTTGGAGACACCGTTAACAACAAGAGCTAAAACCAAAAAACAGAAGCACACACAACACAAGCTGAAAGCAGTTAACTGCCTGGGTCACAAACAAGGTCGATACAAAACAAAAAACAAATTCAAAACACATCTGAATATCACACAAACACCAAATCACACTTCACAAATTCCTGTCCCAAATTGGCTGGAGTTTTCTGAAAAAAAAAAGGTAAGTAAGGAGATTGTATTCAAACAAAGACAATAAAGGCTGCATAACTTAACACCAGTAAAGTAATATTTTTGTGACTATTTGTACAACCATGTGAAACCTATTAGATCCAGACTCAGTGGGCCCATTTAAAGGATAACAAACACATTTCCAAGGATTACAACGCAGTGCTAACGAAGCCATATAGTGTACTGTATGTCAGGCTGATGGCTAATTGGGTGCTGCAACAATAGTGTGCTGCTTACAACTCTGTTACAACTCTAACAGCTGCCATAAAATCAATACCTTGGCATTTTTCCAACTCGCCCACTCTACCAGTCCGAGGAATCGGGACACGACCTGGAAACGTGACATCACATGCGGAGAAGGTGACGAATGCGAGCAGGTGTCCTCCACCACGTCCTCAGTCGTGGGTTATTAATGCAGAGGATTTCCCAGCTGACGTCAGATGAAGCCATTTAAGAAGAAAATGCTCTCTACTCCACAAATGCAGTGTATTTGTCCTGATGTCTTACTACCTGGATGACTGAGAGGACTCTACATGACTCTATTGGACTATAAGCCTCTCCTGCTGTGATGAATGACCGGCTGTGTGACTGACTAGTTTCTCCAAATGAAAAGCCCACCCCCTGGTAATCTTTTATGTACTTTATTGCACCCATTGGGAATAAAACTTTTAAAAAGTTACCATAAAACCGTTTGTGAGCCTTGAAGATGTTTGTGTGGAGAAATTCGCTTGTTTGAGTATTTACAGTGAACACATTACATGTCCTTCACCAGCAATTCTGAGGTTCAGTTTGTATGCATAGGAAACTCTCCAGGTCTTAATATGAACAGCCTACTTTGAGCTTCACAACGGCCCGTCAGAAACCTACGGGTGACGTCATGGAGACTACGTCCATATTTTATACATCTCTATGCCGTGGACACGTCTTTGCGTTGCATCTTTCCATTGACTTTGTGTGCAATTGCATGCCTCCAAAACTTGCCTTGTCTTCTGTCTGAACACGTTGTTAGTCTTGTTCTTGAACAAGCGGCGGGCCAGTCATTACAAACTGACTGTTCAAACCAACAGGACTTTAGTTTAAACTCTAGTGGAGATCCCAAATTTTCCAAAGATACCAAACATTTCAGACAAGTGTGTATAAATGATGCACAAACCGTCTAGAACATTTCCATTTGATGAAATAGTGCAACCACAAAAACAATGAGTCTTGGGTTTAAAGTCTCCAACGAAGAGCTGGAACAAGCAGATACGGAATATATATGATACTGTCAGCCAGTGTGGAATAAAATGATTTAAGGGGTAACCATTTATGGATATTAAACCAATGTATTACTCTCACAATGACATGATTTGGGTACAGAATGATTGGGTACACCATCGTGAATATTTTAGCTGTTAATTGTGAACGTATTAAGCCAATGGAAAGCTAACGCCCCAAGTATCATCATTGGTAAATGGTGTTTCAGCATCAGGGTGTGAGAAAAAATTACACAGGCAGACAAATTTCTAAACCAAAGTGGGAAAACTAAACTATTAATTGAAAAAGAAAAAAACACTTTTCTGTTATGTTATTCATGTTGTTCCGAAAAGTGACATTCAATTTCAGTTTTCATCATATTCTCTTTCATCTCCCGTCTATTACACCCAAATACACTTTCATCAGTAAGCTCCCGGGTGAGTCATTAGGAGGAGGAGAAAGTCATTACATGTCTTTTGCATACTGAGAAATGGAGCTGGTGCTGGTCGTATTTGTCATTAAAATGTTCATAACCAAGCTGCACCATTGCCAAATGGATTCAGCGGCATACTCCAGATTCTCAGTGAAAACTGTGTTGGGTTTTGTTGTTTCATAACCAAAAACAGACATTCTAATTGATTGGAATGATGTTATTAGCTGTAAGGTTTGCAGACTTCCATGCCAAAAATTGCAAATCTTCTAGGATGTGATGAATATCTGGAGTGATAGCGATGTCAGAAAGACACATTAACAACAATACACAGTTGTTTTTGTAGCTTCTCTCACTTGTTTTGGACAATCTTAGTATGTACCTTCAAGTTTTAACTGCAAGAACCAATCATGTTCTCTCCATTTCTGTTGTTGTCCTATCAAAAAAGTTGCCACTGTCTCTGGTAAGCATGAAATCTTCTTATAGTCGCTGTTGACAAAGTTAGATTTATTGTGTATGCATGCGGTATACATCAATTTTTGACAAAGTGCAGTCCACACTTCTCTCCTCGTTTTTTCTTAGCACTCATCAGAAAGCATCATATTTTTGTCACAGGAGAGGACAGCTTCAGTTTGTGTGTGCCGTCGCTGTCTTTTGAAATAACCACCGTGCGGCTGTCATGAGTGACAGACTTGAAAATGTGTGTCATGTAGCCAAGGACTTCTGTTGACTAACTTGGAAGACAGACAACAACCAAAACACTTCCAAAGCCAGGGAGCAGGGGGAAATGCGCAGTTATTATTTTTCTTTGTCTACTCAGCTGGATGAGGGTTTGATAGTATATATGGAACCAATGGAATGAACAAATAACCTGAAACCCATGTTTGGCCAGCCTTTTTTATATGACTTTTAGAATCAGAATCAGATGTATTGCAGATTTATTAAGTAGATTTTCACATACAAGAAATTAAAAAATTAAAGCAAGTGTTGCAAAAATCAAGAAACATAAATATAGAATAGAAGACAAATACAATCAAAATATAGAAAAAAATTCTATAAAAATATGTACAAGAAAAACAAATATAGAATAGATGAAATAATACTAAAAATACAGAAAATGCTATTAATAATATGTATAAGAAACATAAATAAAGAATAGGAGAAAAATTCAATAAAAATATTGGGAAAATACTATCAAAATATGTACAAGAAATACAAGTAAAGAATTGAAGAAAATTAGAATAAAAATAGAGGAAAATACTAAAAGAAATATATACAAGACACATAAATGTAGAATAGAAGAAAAATACAATAAAAATATGGACAAAATACTATAAAGATATGTACAAGCTACATAAGTATAGAATAGAAGACAAGTATGGAAACAATACTATAAAAAATATGTACAAGAAACATAAATGTTGAATGGAAAAAAAAATACTAACTTATATACTTAGCTGACAATCAAGATATTCCTCATAAACTGAGAAATGATTTCGCCTGTGACTTGATCTGGTTATTTTGTCTTTGTTTTCTAATGATACATTTGTGATTCACAGGAAAAGTTATGAAGTATCAAGCTGACAAAATAATGTTAAGTATGTTTTATGAGCCATTAAAGAAGGGGCAGGCTATTCAGGAACATAAGTTTATAAAGATAAATAGCGGCCAGTGTCACCATTTATCTCCAACTGAAGGATTACGTGTTAATTTATGGCAATTTGAGCTAAATAAACCATTTAAAAGTTGTCACAAAGCTGAAAACATTGTGTTTTCCTCAGCTCATAACATTTTGGAGATTTATGTTTTTTATGACAGCAACAATAACTTTTTAAAGCATCATTCTTGCCTGTAAAAACACTCTTTTAATAACAGTGCTCTTCAGTGGGGACTACATTGTGCGTGTTGGCGAAGGCGCTGTTCTGTATGTTGATTACACGCCATATGAGGCAAACTAAAATAGCTGCAGTCAGATGGAGCTGTTGGTGTCCCGGTGTAGATGCTGACGGAGGGGTGCAGTGCAGTATAGGTATCAGTAGTGGTTTAGTGTGAGAAGACGCAGAGGTGATGGAGAGGAAAACATCAGGCGTGTCTGTGCGGTACGTCCGAGCTCCTCGGAGAGATGTGAGGCAGTAAACACTAAGCCGCCTGCAGCTCTGTCATACATATTATTGGGTTAGCTATGAAGGGAACCCGGCTTAATCCTCCTCAACTCTGCAAGGCAAAGCGGGGAATCGGTGATTATCACATGACAGTGTTTGTAGTTTTTATTAAAGCAAATCCATAACTTTGCAACCAGGCAAATAACGGCACGTGATTCATTTTGCGGTGATTGTAAAACACTGTGTCAAAAAAAAAGAGAATCCACAAGGGAAGCTTATTATTGTGTAATACTTGCTATTACCTCACCAGCACGACAAATTAACAGGATTCACTCTTCCATGAAAAAGCTGTTTATCTATGTATTTAAAACTCCCTGAGGTTGGTGTGGCGAGGCAGAAAAAAACGCCCCGTCTGTCATCTGTATCCCCACATTTCTTTGATCATCGTGTGACCTCTCTGCACCCCTCCTCCGCCCTCCTCCTCCGCCGCAACCACGGCGGTTTATTCACATGACGATTCATCCGGCACTCTATCAGCATTAATAATGCAATCTGACAGATATTGTATGAGGCTGAGTGTGAGGTGTCACTCACAGCAACAAACAAGTGAGGAAATGGATGATGTGATAAGGCTTGAGAGGGAGGCAGGGAGGGGGAGGATCAAAGGTTTAGCAGTTCACTTCACTTCAAGTTATTTTAGTATTTGACAGATATAGAGCCCCCTAATCCTCCTGGATCAGATTTCACGTGTCACCGTTTTTCAGATATTTTTTTTCTTCATTATTTACAGATACTTTTGGGAAGAGTCATTTTAAGTAATCGTTATTCAGAATGTGGGGCATGGAGATGGATTTCATTTTGGGAATGAGGAATAGTTGTCACGACGACAGATGACGGCTGTGTGAGAGACAGACCTGATGGGTTTTTACATTTAAAGGTGGCCCGACACCCTCAAAGCAACGTTCTCCTCATAAGAACTTTCGCCATTTGAATGTTTGAGTTCATGTATTCCTCTTATGAGGATGTGAGCGTTCATCCATAGCTAGTATGTCCTTATGTGTTCTGGCTGTAAGGCTTACATGTCATCCAGCAGCCCAGTCGCACTACTCGTCTCATACTTCCGCTTTGTCACGCCCCTTGGCGCCACTATAATAACTAACAAAACCACTATATTTAGGTTTAGGAATAAACTACATGGTTGGGCTTATATTTGTACAGTGAAAAAGATACTGAACACTGTGAACACGGGACACGAACGAACAGCTGATTGTAATGTGAAAGTGAAACTTAACACACGGGGACGCACAGGACATGAACAGCGGTCTCCTGGATGAAAGCCTTGTGTCTGTTGGACCCATCAACCTCCCCTTCCTCCCGCCCGTCCAGTGTGTCTTTTCGCTCTTTAAACTACATCGCCACACTCCCGGCGCACGGTAGTGTTTACTGTTCCCTTGGATGGGTTTACATTATAGTTATTGGAACGCCTGGTGCATTTCATACCGATGCTAAAGGGTGCAATGAGCGGTGGTACCGAGTACAACAGCCGTGACAAACGGTGTATGACAGGCTGGTCTCACACACTGTTTGTAGCTATACCTATGAAAAGTAATGCACTGTAATTCGTATATATCCCATAAAATCAATTTGTGTGTAATTCACGTCATCGTGAACAAGGAAATATATATTGCGGCAAACGTCGCGTAGGGAGGAGGTCAGGGTGGATGGATGCGTCAAAAAAAAACTGGACTTTCGCCCAGAAGACCGGCGTTTGTGCCCCGTGTGAAACCAGAAGTCATATGTTGATTTATTTGTCACGAAATGACGTACTTAAGTTATTTTAACCCAAACCACGATTTTTTCCTGAACCTAACTAAGTACTTTTGTTGCCTAAACCTAAGAAAGTTGTTGAAATTTATGTTGAAAAGACGGTTTACATGTAGCAAAAACTAACAAAAAACGTTTCCGTAAGATATCGTACGAACCATTGTATGAGAATACGTTGCATTTGAATGACACAGTAATTCGCAATTCATCTCACCTGCAATAAGAACGCTGTTCTTGATTTTGGCATGTCATTTGTACGCCATGTAGTCTGTACAAACAGCAATGTAAACACATCTGAGTAAATCAAACTCTACGCTCAGAGCTAGTGACGTAGAATAAAAAGTGTGAAAGACTGCTTAGAGTGGGCGGGAGAGGAGGTTATTGGGTCCAACAAACACAGGACTTCCAACCAGGAGACCTCTGTTCGTGTCCCAGAGGGTTGTTGAGTTCTTTTGATTTTACGTTAGTGATGTTTGTGACATGTTTTCCGTACTTCTGTTTCATCATTACTTAGTTTACGTACTTATTTTAAGCCCAACCATGATGTTTTTTCCTAAATCTACTAAGTGGTTTTGTTGCTGAAACATAACCATACTGGATGTTACCATAGTTTTGTTGCATGGCATAAAAATGACACGTGAAAAGGGCTAAAATGTGTTATCATGACATGCTTAATGTCCTTGTAATGTCGTTCTATTTATACGCCTTCCCATGAGATCGAGTTGCATCCAGTATGGTGCTAAAAGGAAATGAAGGGTTTCAGTCATTTCAAGTGCTTGAAATCCTTTTTTTTTTAGTTATTACCTCTAAAACACACATGACTCTTTGCTCAGATAAAAATAAATGTTCAGATATGACGTTTGAAAGATTTTTTAGTAACCTCTGAGCCTCATTTTTCTGACAGCAATCATTCCGAGAGAGTAGGTGTCATTTTCTTTTTTCCCACATGATTGATGTCTTGTAAAGAAACCCCTTCAAATGCATACGATAACGCCGCTTTCTGAACCCCGACACTCAGCTGGAGCTTTTCTAATATCTATTTTTATATCGTGTTTTGTTTTGTCTCATAGCAAGTGAAGTTTCTCAAGCTTGTGTAGTGTTAATGCATAAAGCCATATGGTGCGTAGCGCTTTATTACTCGAAGAGGAGAAAGAAGAAGAAGTGTCGAGGGCAGCAGACAGACTCCATTCTCCTACACAAAAGACAGCATGTGCTGTCAAACTGTCAAAACTTCTACTTCAAGGATTGTGATCGGTCCGCCGTGTGAGGTTCTCCATCGCTTTTTGTCTGCCGTGTTTGTGTACAAGCGCCGCGCGTTCTGTTCGAGTGCGTCGGCTTCTCTGTACGCACATGTCCTTGTTTGTGCATTTCACCGGTGCGTCCGCATTTGAGCATGTTGGTGTGTGTGTATTCAACATGTCCGCTTCTTTTTGACAAACATTGGACTCTGATCCATTTTACTGAAGTCTGCGGCTCTCACTCTGCACAGTCAGTGGACCTGATAAATGGAAATACGCCAGGGCAAGAAGAAGAAGAATAAAAAATACTGTTACACTTCATGAAGCACGATGACGGCTTCATTGCCCAGGGAGGCCCTTAAGGGTTCCCTTGGGCTCCAACTACCAAACGCTTTAAAAATCTGCAACTGTGCCGTGCAATTACTGCCCCGGAGTAAGTGGGCTGTGGTTTGTCTGGTTTAGAATAGGTAGAATTAGCGGCAATTACTACCTGCTGCAATTGTGTTTGCACATACGAGACACAAAAAGAAAGTATCAGCCCCCTTCATCAGGCGTATCTCATTGTCTCTGCAGTTCTTCTTAATCCTGAATTATTTAGACAGTGAACTCTTTAAAGAGTGTGGCTGTCAGCAAATATTGAGATTGTTTTAATGGTACTTTACTGTTAAACTACAGTCGCTGTGCAATTAAAGGGAAATGAAATGAGGGGGCGTGATGAAGTGTCTATATACACACCGGGAGGATGGGAGGCTTTTTTAATGGAGACCCCACACGCAGCCAGCCAATTAAATAAATCTGTTGAACATTCAATTTCCCTCTCTCTAAAAGACACGTTATTTATTTCCTCCCCGTGTTCTTCAGCACAACACTTCCAATACTTTTGGATTTAAATTTGCATCGGTGGGAATATGTGATGCGTCATATTCTCAAGTAACAAGTGTTGTGGCTCTCTTCGGGGACTCGTGGGTTATTGAGATTCAGCCCTTAAATGCAGCAGCCTGCTAAGTCTCCTTTGATTTTCAGAAGCTCTACCCTTCGCTACAAGAGGCTGCTTTGATATGCACATTTTAAATGGAGAGAAATCAATTGAATTGAACACCTAGCGAGCTCTGCTTTTGTCTTGAATTCCTTCACGCTTGCGAGAAAATATTTGATTTTGCACACATACCCGTATATTTTCAGATCTATAAAACTAAAGAGGGGGTAAACAAGTTCATTGGTTATTCCTGGGATATGGTAACTAAATAAATAAATACATAAACATGCACACAGTGTACACTGTGTTTGACCTTCTGGACTTATTATAAACATGAAGTCTATATATTTCTGTATAGTGGCTCGTATTTATTATCTCGGCCTGCCTGTGTTTGGGAGGGATGAATGGAGGACGGCTGATAATGAAAGTTGCATAAACCTTTAGGACATCAATGCCTCAGTTTCTGAGTGCATATTGCTCTTTTCACCAGAGCTCTCTGCGCAGTAAGCTGCAAATTTTATAATGTATAACCCTTGAGATTTTCTTTATATAAAACCCCGTATTGATAATGTTTATGACCAGTGGTTTTAAGCAATCACCATTAAATGTATTTGCATTCAGTAATGACCTCTCTATACTGTCGTTTTCATCGTGACTAGTGGAGTACGCCACTAATGCATTGGTATTCAAATTGCATACCTACTCACGAGGGATTCTCAGGAAACGATACATGCAGGAACTGGAAGAAAACGAAAAAACGAAATTGAACAACTGTTCCAGGCCTTTCGTCCTGCACAGATAGACCGCCTATCTCCACAGTTGAAAAACACTTTTGTGTGTGAATTAAAGGACCAGTATGTAGTGTTTAGGGGGGATCTTTTTGCAGCATGGTTTCTTCCAGGCTGTTCTCATACACAGTTCGTAGCTATATCTACGCAAAGTAATACACTATAATTCGTATATATCCTAAGAAATCAATTTGTATGTAATCCACGTAATCGTGAACCAGGAAGGATAAAGACTGACAAACAACGTGTAGGGAGGAGGTCGGGGTAGATAGGTGGGTCAAAAAATACCAGACTTTCACCCAAGAGACCGATGTTAGTATCCCGTGTGAAACCAGAAGTCAACATTGACTTATTTGTCACGTAAATTCTGCACTTAAGTAACGCCACCTCCGTAGTTATTGTCACTCAAACTCAAAAATATAGATTATATTCTTTATACTATTTATGACCAGTACTTTTTAGCAATCACCATTAAATGTATTAGAATTCAGTAATGACCTCTCTAGTTTTCATCGTGGAGTCCACCACTAATGAATTGGGATTCAAAATGTGTAACTACTCACGAGGGATTCACAGGAAACTCTTTATTTATTTGTAATTTAGTCATTTAAGAGAATTTCGCGGATCTCTTGAGAATCAACATTAAGACCACCAACAGGTGAAGTGAATAACATTGATTATCTCGTTACAATGGCACCTGGCAGTGCGTGGGATATATTACACAGCAAGTGAGCATTTTGAACTTTGAACTTTGTATTTCGAATTTTCTCTCTCACGAGTGGTCCAGGCCTTTTGTACAAGTCCTGCACAGATAGTCTGCCTTTCTCCACAGCGGAAAAAACACTTATGTGTGTGAATTAAAAACATTTCCAAGGACGCCCTCTCACCCCTGTTAATCATCACTGATTAAGTTTATGTTTACCACCATTTGTACTCTTAGATGCCATTAGAACTATTTGTATTCTAAAGCTTTTCAATCCAAATACTTCAAACTTGTTTCATAGCGATAATTAGAAAAACATTTCAAATTGAATCATGTTCATACCACTTATAAACTTTTAAATAGAGGGTCATTTTATTCAAATTGCATGTGTACTCAACTTGACAGCACTTATACTTCTCAAGTATTAGATCTTAAAAGAAAATGAACAGTAGCAAGACTGACATAATAAATGTGGGCGTTTAAACTTACCAGTCTGAAGCTGACTTTCAGTAAGTGCTTCAACTTAAGAATAATGAACTTATTGCTCTGTGTTAGCTAATGTGGGTGGGAGTAATGGACACATTATGCTTGTTATATTGGTGCAAATGGTTCTCATCTGAATCACTGCCTTAGGATGAGCCGTTTACACCGATCAGCCATAACATTAAGACCACTGACAGGTGAAGTGAATAACATTGATTATCTGGTCACAATGGCACCTGGCAGTGGGGGGGATATATTAGACAGCAAGTGAACATTTTGAACTTTGAACTTTGTGTTGGAAGCAGAAAAAATGGGCCAGTG
>CAKAKR010060584.1:35496-78448 GCA_916700685.1 Adelosebastes latens
TAAAACCACAGTTGAGTTCGACCACAGCACACTTGGTGATTGTTGGAAAGAGTAACGACGACGATTTAGGTGAATTTTATTTTGTTTCTGTCCAGTTTGAATCAAGTGTTTTACGCTGCTCTGTTATGTTCAGCTGATACAGATGAGGCGCAAGCTGAACGGAGAGGGGGGGCAATCGTACTCGGGAACCTTGGCGCTCTCTGGGCGCCATTCTAGTTTCTATATGTACTTACTGTAATAGAAAGAGCTTCGTACCATTTCTATTGACCTTCATTTGGATGGATGCCAGGAGGTGGGGTTGGTGTGCTCTGATTGGTCAGTTTCTCCCAAGTCAAATTTATATATACACCGATCAGCCATAACATTATGACCACTGAGAGGTGAAGTGAATAACATGGATCATCTTGTTACAATGGCACCTGGCAGTGGGGGGGATATATTAGACAGCAAGTGAACATTTTGAACTTTGAACTTTGTGTTGGAAGCAGAAAAAATGGGCCAGTGTAAGGACGTGAGCGACTTTGACAAGGGGCCAAATTGTGATGGCTAGACGACTGGGTCAGAGCATCTCCAGAACTGCAGCTCTTGTGGGATGTTCCCGGTCTGCAGTGGTAAGGACCTACCAAAAGTGGTTCAAGGAAGGAAAACCGGTAAACCGGTGACAGAGTCAGACCCGAGGCTCATTGCTGCACGTGGGGAGCGAAGGCTGGCCCGTGTTGTCCGATCCAATAGAAGAGCTACTGGAGCTCAAATTGCTGTAAAAGTTAATGCTGGTTCCAATAGAAAGGTGTCAGAACACCCAGTGCATCGCAGTTAGTTGCGTATGGGGCTGCGTAGCCGCAGACCGGTCAGGGTGCCCGTGCTGACCTAATGTTATGGATGATCGGTGTATATCTACTGTACATAGGGAGCGGATCCTCTTCACAAACACTGGCTTTAGAGAGGGCTATACGCGTTTTCTCGTCGTCCACCATAGTTCTTGGTTGCAATCTGCAACCTCACCACTAGACGTCGCCCAACTTGTATGAATTCGGAAAAAACAACTTGTCAAAATCAACTAAAATAAACGTTAAAGAATAAAATAAAACGTAAAGTAAAACTAATATTCTGTTGCAAGGTTGACTGAGAGGTCAAACGACTTTCTTTCCTAATTTCTTGGTGAAAATTACTACGATTGAAATTTTAAGGAATATTATCTTTACAGTATTTGCATCAAACAGTAACTCACCATTTAGTTACCACTCAGTATTAACACAGACAGTCACAGAGAAGATTTTATTTGCTGTACTACTGCAGGGACAAAGCACACAGACATTAAAAGTGTTAATAACAACTAAAGTAATTTGGTGGTGAGTTATGTCATTTGGTCAAAGGATACATGATGTCAATTAGGAATATTGTCTGAACGGGTGCAGAAATAGAAACCGGTCGGTAACAAGTATTTCAACCATTTTTCTCCAGATAATTTCTTGAGATTACTGTGATGCACAAGGCAGCAAAAGAGGGAAGATAGATCTACAGAAAGCTCCACAATGACTGAGATAAACCTCCAGGATCACCAATGATTTACCTTTAATGTGCGTCTGCAACCTCTAATGACGTATTCATTTGACTGATTGGTTCTCTGGCAGTCGTAATTACCAAATGTCTTCAGCCAGGGGCTTTGTATTCACACAGGCGAGGGACAGACTTTGTCTCAATTAGCTCTCGGTTTTATCCCTTCTCCCTTTCTCCACACCTCACACCTCAGTGGCGCTGACGAGGATGTTTGTACCTGCTATACACAGCGGCACTATCAGTTCAATCCTTGGCATGACTTTGAAGATTAGTCACCGAACCATGAAGAAGCTTTTGAAGTGTTGGGGATTCTTTGAAGTTTGCGATGCGCGTTTTTTTTTTCTTTTTTCTCCCTTGTCAATGTGTTACACAAAGTTTCTGCTACCTTTTGAACATTTAGCCTGGCAATGAGAGGAGGGAGCAGTCACAGGCATAAACATAACATGATGGAGATTTGTATCATCAAAGTCCGTCTGAGTGGTGTTTCAAACCGATGTCTCCGGCATACGTAGGTCCCTTCACGCACAACTGTCGGCGCTGTTTGCTGTGATAAGCATCTTCTTCTTTGGGAGTTCACGGGAAACAAAACTATGTGGATACTTTACCGTATTATATTTACACATGTTCACATATTGTAGTTTTGAAAGAGATAGTTCAGGTGCTTTGAAGTGGGGTTGTATGAGGTACTTATCCATAGTCAGTGTATTACTTATAGTAGATGACAGTCAGCGCGTCTCCAGCATTGAGAAACAGACAGGAGCACCGGCACCGGAGCAAAGCAATACAGAGCTGTGGACGACAGAAAAACATACTTTAGCCACTTAAAAGAAAGGCTCACATAAAAAATCTATTTCAGTTCAGTTCCCCCTCGGAAAGGTCTTGTCTGACGGCAAGATAAAGGTTGAACATATTCTAAATACAGCATACTGTAGTGGCCATTTGTTGCAAAAATCAAACTGAAATCAAAGGGTGACTGATGCACCATGGGTATGTGGTTTACACAGGCAAAAGAGCCCATTGTTCATGCAAAATGTGTGTTTTCTGATGATTTATTTATCCAAAAAAAACAGCAAACAAAGCACAAAGAAAACATGGATGTCGCTGCCTCTCTTGTTCTGGTAAAAAAACATGAGCCCACCCAGGTGCATGCTGGTCCTGCCTGCCAATATAACAGTGGGTGCCCACAGTTTTACCCCTTTCATGAACAAAAGAAAACAAAATAGTAATTATGCAAAAATACTAAACAAGAAAATAAATAAACTAAACAAATAACTAAACAAAAGAAAACACCATCAAAAATTGAATCTAAATAAAGAAAACATCTAAAATAATAAATCAAACAATAATACTTCTTCTTAGTAAACCAACAGCTAAATAATTACAACAAATAAATAGCTCCTACACGTACACTTAAACGGATATCACTTTTTTTAGGTGAGCCTTTCTTTTGAGTGGCCCCGTCCACAGCCGTACATTGCTTTGCTCCGGTGTCAGTACTGTTTCTCCAAGCTGGGGGCGTTCTGACCGTCATCTACTGTAGGTAATACACTGACTATGGATAAATACCTCATACAAACCCACTTCAAAACACCCGAACTATCCCTTTAAGTTGTCCTGTTTGACACGTGGTTTGAGAAACTCTCATTGTGTGAACAGACTTACCCTGAATACCAATTACTCCTGAGATGTTTATTCCTGTCATGTGAGCGATGAATGACTAGAATAAACTTTGCATCCATTTTACACTTGGCAGGCAAATATGATTATGAATAAGAATGAAATTGACATTGGAAACAGCAAAGCAGGAAAAACCTGCTCATTGAAGCTTGATGGCCACATAAAGGAGAGCCGTGGCCAAATTTCTTTCTTGGCCAACTCTGCATGCGTAGGCTGACTTTCCCCGGCTGCTCACCTCAATATGAAATTAATGAGTTTCCGGTGACTTGATTGATTGTGTTGCTAGAGGTGTGAACGCGTGGTCGGGGCAGCTGCACTTCACAGCATACGTGGCGCCACACCACCAGCAGAAATGTGTACACAAACCCGAGGAGGGGAGATGATGCGAGCATCTTGTTGTGAGTTTCAAACGACAGGCGGTGCTACAGGCAAGAGCAGCTGCTGCCGGGCGAGGCCTCTGCTGACACATAGGTCATGGCACGGCAACAGATGGTCGACCGGCCCCTCCGTGCAACGCCACCAGAGAAGAGGCAATGCCAAATATATCGTCCCTATAACCTCTCAAAAACAAAACACACACCATTTATACTCATAGTCCACAATACGAGAAGTGCACGCACTTTGAAAAATGTGCTTATTTTGATGACACCATACAGTAATATTCTTCTGCATAATATCTCCATAAATGAAACCTGTGAATTTTAAGGTCATTTAAATTCCACTGAGCCGTTGCCAAGGCTTTGAAGCCAAAAAATTCATCCTCTTACAATACACGCTATTGAGCACAGCGCGGCTCACAGGGACGCCCATAAATAAGAAATATCCTTCTGCAAACTGTTAATTGTGTGAGCTGAGAACAAGATTTAATGCAATGTCCCCTACTCTGACCAAACACGCTGTTTGGCTACATGACTGTTTCAGACGCCGGCTGCAGTTTGTGTTTTCAGTACACTTTTTTCAAAGTGTGGATTAATACTCGTAATGAAGAGTTGGGACTTTGTTTTACCTCTCCTGCAGAGTGAATGTTAATAAATGCTAATTTGCCCCCATTAAAAATTTGTCCCAGCTGCAGCTGCAACTTGGAGCGCTAATGATGACACATCCAGATTTAATGAGGAGAGCAGAACGGTCAACGGCCAAATACTTTAGACCCACCAAATCACAGCGTACCGCGACAATATTTTAGCATATTTAAACACTTTGGTTTCAGTCACATTTTACATTAGTTTCTCCGTATGGATTTTAATGAAGTTTGTGGATCATTATTAGTTATAATGTAATTGCACCAGATAGGATATTCATTTGCAGAATAGTAAGCAAGAGGCAACCACCGGGACAGCAGTGTCCCACATGTCCAATTGTTTTGTCCTGTTAACATTTAATGAAATGCTTGTGTGGTGTTTCTACGGTGTGCACACAGAAAGGTGTGTTGTGTTTGCCATCATTTCAATATTCTGTGATTTAAAGTGGCTATAATCATTTTTATATTAACAACAGATCAAAGGACTACTTGTGTGTGGAAGAGGTCTCTCGCTGTAATTAACCCACAGAGAATCTTCACCCGACTTTGTGGACTCGTCCAATTGTTTTGGTTTTCCGACCCACATATTTACTGATTTGGTTTTAGCAGCAGACAGATAAAGTTAGTGTTATTAATAATAATAATAATAATAATATGTCAGTGCTGTGTTTACAGCTTGTTTCCACTCCCCGCAAGTGGTGAAAAATGAGTTATTGTAGGTATAAAATGAATGAACACACACTATTCGAGCTGGTAAGCACCAAATTTGACATTTATCTAAGATAATTTTGTCATAACAACATGCAAAGTATGCAAGTGTGTCTTACAGTTAGTTTTACAGCAGTTCTAGTTATTGCAGTCATATTTTTAGTTATTTTACTGTTATAATAATACTGCTGCAATCTGTGTATAATATGTAATAAGTGGGATAATGTACAGCTAGCCGGTCATTGTTGTGAAAGAAATCCCTTCAGGGTGATGAAAGACCCCTCCGCATCGCGCTGACCTGCTAGCTGTACATTATCCCGCTTATTACATGGCTACTTACTGAAGAAATAAATATTTTGACACAAAAACGGTCCGCCAGAGTCCGACATCAGAACTGCGCCCATAGCAACGGTCTGTTATACATAGCAACGGTCTGCTATAAAGAAATAACAGACCGTAGAACGCCGTGATTGACCAATCAGAATGGAGTATTCAACACAGTCGTGTAATAAAGTGGGGTGATACAGTAGATGAACATACTATTCCCTCAAGGAAGACTGTCATATAGCTAATACCTTAGTTACAGAGTGTTAATGTGAATACAACAGGCATGAAAGTTGAAGAAAATCAAGTCTGAGTGTGAATACAGTTATCATGGCAGCCTGGTCTCCTAAAACATCCATTCCCATCAATAAGTCCTCCAATCCATACGAGCACATAGGTTGTTTGTTCGTACCCTGTAATACGACCCACAGGAGCGTTTTCTAATATAGCGCCCATGGGGGTTTAGGTTTAGGCAACAAATCTAGGTGGTTAGGTTGAGGAAAAGATCTTGGTTGGGGTTAAAATAACTACATAAGCCACATTGTGACGTAAAGTAGAGGTAGTGATGTAAACTCACGTGATTCAAGCGACGTAATGACGTCACATGCGACACAACGGATGTAAGTAAAAATAACTTTGTTTGACCCATCCGCCACCCCTCCCTCCAACTCACCCAATGCAGACTTTATATATATTTTTCTTTATCTATTTAAACTGCTCTTTATACTACGTCACCTGACTTCCGGGTTTGCTCCCGTCATAATAACTACGGCCACTAGAGGTCGCCTCCTAACTAAACGTAAATATGTGTCGTAATAAGCTGCAGTACAACCAACCTATGGGGTCGTATTTTGTAGGAAGACAGGCTGGTTCCCATACAATCATATTCCGCTGTGAAACCAAAAGTCAATGTTGAATTATTTTAACTGATGGCCGTAACTTAAATAACGTAACAAACATACTTATTTTAAGCCATACCATGATGTTTTAACTAAACCTAACCAAATAATTTTGCGTTTTTTGTTTTGTTTTGATTCAGTTTACAATGTTAACCACGTGTTTAAAACTGCATCCGATATCTGGGAGAAAATAAGACATAGTTGTATGGAAACATAATTTTGTAGGAGACAGGGTTGCAGCAGAGCTGAAAAGTCTCAGGCTTATTTTCAGTTTATTCCCAGGAGAGTGTACTTCAGTACACTTTGCGCTGGTACTTCTCCATCTCCATTTTGTGATCCTGCATTTACACTCCACCACATCTCAGAGATAATCATCAGAGCAGCTGATGAGTGCATAAAACATGATGCATTGCTATAGTAACCAACAGTATGGAATCCTTAGACCCGGTGCCACCTGACCTTGAGTGTGTTTCATATGTTGTTTTGCTACTAATGAAGGATCGCACCACTGTTCCACCGCTGCCGTAGTGTTTTTATGTTAGACATATGCCTGATGTGCTCATAAACACCCTGATTGTGTTTGGTAACTCAGAAACAGATGCTATTTGTCTCATTGCCCTTTGAGAAGATGGGGATATTTCACTGCATTGTGGAGAGTAAGCTTTTAAACGTCCTGTGGAGCTATGTTCTATACTAGAGAGGAAACTTTCTAAAGAATGTGTCATAAACCACCCCGGTGCTATCCTTACCAATCAAATTGGATTAAGAGCAGACAGAGATTGATCTATTCCGCGCTCGACAGCTCACTGTGTTTGACCAGATTAGTTTCAACTCTGTGCAGCTGTATGCCGCCATTGAAAGAAATGAAATCTTGTTATTGCAGCTGAAGTGTTCCCCTGTCCATCACAAACAGTCGACTCCCCCTGGACAATAACAAATTCCACTCGTTTATCATCCCATGTCTGCCGTGCCCCGGCACACAGGAGTTTCTCCCACCTCATTTTACCCATTTCTCCTCTGCAGGTGATTGAGGGGCCAACTGAGAAATGGCTCCATTTGCATCTTAGCTAATTGTATCATTGCTCCGGGCTTTCTGATAGTTAATGTATTTTCTGAGAACAGAGTTTGGAAAGAAGAAAAAAAGGTTTGAGCTGCAAAGCATTTGTAGTGAAATGAGGTTTGCTGCAGGAGGCTGAGAAAGACTGTGGTATTGAAGTTAGATATGGTTTAGTCTTTCTCCAGTTAACCACCCAAGTAAAAAAGTATTCTTAAGAATATAAAAGAGTATTTAGTAAGTATACCTTTATGTTTTTAAATGTAGTATAATAAAGTTATTTAAAGGTAAATTGTAACAAGCAGTATAACCCAAGAAAGAAGGGAAACCCTTAATTCTTATTCCCTTAACAGAGCGCTCAGTTAACACTGTCCAGCACCAGTAAATGCAAGCTACGGGAAAAGTGAGTGACTAAAGCTTGTGATTCTTGAGAACATGAAGACTTCAAACCAATATTAAAACCATTATTTTCATCCTTTAATTAGAATATGTTCCTACCAGTTTAAAAAAATATTATAGGTAACTAATTAAAGATTTGTCCACGATACATACTGAAGCCTACTGGACAAGGAGTGTCGTAATATCAACAGAAGTCTGTGCTAGTTCGCACTCATGATCACAACCTTAAATATGTTATAACTTGTGTAGCAGTATTTATATGACAAGCTGTTAAAACATTGACGTATCACGTTTTAAAGTTGACGTGCTAACAAATAATTGCCTATATATATATGCTTCGCAGAAACACAGAAATGCTAGCATTTATTTGCCGTTGTTTCTGATCACCTGGCCAATATAAATCCAATGTTTACTCTCCTTTTAGCTCTGATTTGGTCTCCACCATCTCATGAGAAAAATATATCTTCCTCTGTCGTCTCTTTAGCTGCTACATGCTCCAATATGTTGGTTCAAATGGATCTCATGGATGTCGCATAAACATTTTAAGGACATTCCACGTCATGATAACGCATTTAAGGCCTTTTGCGTATCATTTAACGCTACATCGTTAACGTGAAATGGCCGCAGGTAGGTTTAGAATTCAAATAAGTACGTAAACTAAGTAAAATACGTACGTGAACAACGTAACATAAGTACGGAAGACACACCAATAACTTCAAAATAGCTCAACAAAATTTTGGGACATGAACACCGGCCTTGAACACCGGTCTCCTGGTTGAAAGTGTTCTATGGTTGAGGTCAGTATACAAAAGCACATAACCCCTGATGCCCTCTCACAACATTATAGGTTTAAAAAAAAACACTTAACTCAAGAGATTTTGCTGTCCTTCTCTATACAAGTCCTCAGAAAAAGATAATCCCCCAGCTATGTCTTGTGATAGTCGTAAATAGTGATGCTGTGTAAATGTCCCACTCACTGTAATTCATTTATGCTTTTACAAGCGCTTCAAGCACCCTTGGCAGGCAAAATTAGAGTTGTTTCGCTTCCTTTTATAGGCCCTCTCTGCTGTAGCTGTCTACTTACCGAGTTGAATTCCAGCTCAACACTGTGTACCTTGACTCATAAAGCCAAAGGGCAGCGGCTGATTGAAAATGTGGAGGGAAAATTAGCTTTTATCTCTCTATCTTGAAGATTAAACACATTTTCAATGGGCAGGTAGAACGGTGGATATGGCATTTAATCGCTTTAAGGCCACTATCCTGTTCACGTTGAATTAAATCCATTTCCCCTTCAAATCAGACAAAATGTTGTGACTGCAGTTTGTCTTTGTGGGGCAGAAAAGCTTCGCCCTCTGACCACCCTTTCACAAAAGTGCACAAATTTCTGGCTGGTTGCACCACAGAAACGCTCCGCAGCTTACGATACAAACAGCAGCATTGATTTACAAATAGAGGGAATTTATTCCTCGGTTGTTGCCATTGCTTTCACCGGCGGAGAGACACATTTTAAGACAAGATATAAATGGAAGGAATCCATGAAGCAATTATTCCACCCTCTGCAGTACATGGCAGCAACACCGTTAGAAAAAGGTGTATCGGGCTATACCTTTCTCTGTTCTGTCTCGCTGAGCAGCTTCTCCAGCCTTTTCCTCGGCCCGTCGAGCTGCCTTGGCAACAATCAGAGCAGAGTGGCTGAGGCATGGCGAAGAGAAATGTACAGTGGTGGAGTGGTAGGAAATTACAAAAGGAATCAATTCAATGAGTTCCCTCCCTCCATGAAAAAATGTCTATAAATCAGGCGGGTGGCCAGACCCAAACAACAACCTTTTAAGAGCCTGTCTACCGAGGCACAATGCATTACAGAGCAAGGCACAACCCCGTGATATGGCTACTTCTCTACTAAATCCTGTCCCTTTTTTTCACTTTCCCAACACAGCAGTGCCGTCAACCACATGACCTTGCTGCCTTTTCCGCTGCCTGACCTTATCCATATTTCTTTATCAATGGCATGAGATCGCTTTTCTTTTTTTTTTTACATTGTATTCAAGATAAAGCATGCCAGGATTTGCTGTAATGCCACAAGAGCAAAGTGTTTCATTCCAAAAGGAGACATCCACCTTTTGAAAAATGTGACACCTATTCTGACACGACCACGCTGACATGAAAGCGAAAAAATGAAGACTTAACTGTCTTCTGCTCTTTACTGACAAAAAGGCAGTACCGTAGGAGCTGTAATCATTTTTAAAGAGCGGTGCTTTGAACACCCAGGTCATCATTTTTTCCTCTAAAAGCCGTTTTGTAGACTGCATTTCTGGGATGAAGCTCCTCTTTGTGCTTCTTTTTGATAACAAACGTCAAGTCTTCGGGAACAATTATTTTGCCAATTACACTCCTGGTGCCTATCACTTCCTGTGTTGTTCCTCCCCATGACGCTATCACCTCATAGGATGAGAAGCTTAATGGAGGTTGTAAATAAACTAAACGGCAAGGTCAGCAGGAAAACCCCACTGATGGAATAAATTAGTGTCCTGCTCTAAAGAAAACAACAGGGAAGACAACATGAAATATAACAGTAAGGAGCGGTAAAAGGGTCCCGTGACCGCTAGCCGCTACTGATTTATCTGACGCGAGAGGCAATCTAACGCTTCTCCACTGATTTGTCATGTTCCCTGTGACCTGTCCACGCACATCAATATGGGATAGGTGTCAGATTGTGGGCTTAAACCTCCGTTAGGCGGCTATTGTGGAGCTCGTTTGAGTTAGCACACGTATGTGTGTGTGTGCCGGCGCCACATTAATTCCCAGTGTCTGCTGCTGATAAATGTCAAGGCCACTTGAGAGATGGCGAGCAGCAGTTTATTCCCACACATGCACACCCACGCGCAGAAACAACACACGCCAAGGCAGCACTGTAAACAGCAAATCGCCAACACACCCGTAGTTGAATAGTCAAGCATACAGTACGTGATGTAATGCTAAAAACATGTGCTGCCAAGTGAAATAATATGTGTTCATCCATGAATGAGCAGCTTGAATGTCTAGCATGATCTCGGTCTCAGGTGTAATGGATGCCTGACAGAAAATCTCTCTCTGTAAATCACATGGCCGCTCTCGTATTTCCCGGATGGCTGGTCAGCTTCCTCATCATCTACTGCAGGTACAAAGCGGGCGACCTCACGACGGGATTTAATCCATCATTCAGCTTGTGAATTACATCATCTGGCTGTATTTTAGACGTAATCTCATGCCCCGCTGTAATTAGCTGGATAAACCCATTATGGTGTAGCACTTCACAATAAAACTACATCATGTAATTGTGCAGATATTGAGGCCACACGGTGTCAAGTCTGGGAGGCTCAGCTGTAAGCATCTACAGCCTCTTGCAGTGGAAAATTAAGTTGGATAAAGGATAAGAAAAAGACTGCCTGTGACAAAATGTGTGTGTGTGTGTGTGTGTGTCCACGCGATATACCAACAACATCAGTGTTACCTTGGTTACTAATCCTATTTACTGAGGATTGGATCCATTATTCAGGTTCTTCGTCTCAAAGCTGAATAGTTGTTATCACCGAGTGTCAGGGACAGAGACTCAGAGGAGGCAAATATTGAATATTCAGTGTTTTCTTCACAATATTTCACATTAATTAATGCACGGAAGTGTAATCCATTTTGCTATATAAACTGTGCTGAAAACCTGGATTTCTACAGCTATAAAAAATTAAATGATGTGTGGGAATAAAAAAAGAAAAGCAAATAGAAATAGGTGAGATCTATTTACATATGTTATTAAATATAGAGCTTGAATTGTTCAAGAGTGCATCCTTCCCTTGGGAGATATAATTTCCATGATCCTGCAGCCAATCATCTTTCATAAAAACTAACATTCAGGTTATGAAAAGGTCACTTAGAAATAATTGCAGGGGAGGCGTACAAAAGCTGAGGGTAATGTGCGCCGATAACTTGACAGCACAAAAAAGTCTGAATAAAACTGTAACATGAATTACAGCCTACGCATTCTGTGATCAGTGAAACGGCACACAAAGCATTAGGGATGCAACAATATGGGTATTGAGATAGCAAAGCTTTCCCACTGACAGCTACTGTATTTGGTTTCTCACAAAGCAGAAGGAAACTGCTGCGGCATTCACATATTGTTGCTCCTTCTAATTCTCCCACTCAGCCGTACCGTGGTAGCATTTCAACCGTGCACGAAATGTTGCTTAGGTAAGCAGTTGACTGGCCAATGACCTTGTACATAAATGAGATAAGGTAAACCTTCATCAACAAAAGCCTTCATCAACAAAAAACTGTCTATTTAACATAAATTGATTCGATTCCAACAGCATTAAAGTTCAGACCTTGTGTTTTATGGAGCCCTTAAGTGTCCAGAATTAAATACATAAATCAGACATTGTGAAATAAATAGTTATATGAATAAATGTAGCCTATAAATGAGATAATTTGATCCATTAAGTAATAAACATTCTTATTTTCATATTAAAATAGTCCATTTTTTTTAAATTATATAATTTCTATTTCAAAATGCCCTTTCTCTCTATCTATCTATCTATCTAACTATCTATCTATTCACATGCCCCCATGCAGCCTCTTATCAGGCTCAGCAACTGCCGGCTAGCTAACTAGCTAGCTCCTGCTGGCTAACCTCATAGACTGTATATAAAGATGGACGACGCGTCTCCACTACCTCCCGCTGTTCAGAAGTGAAGCCAAAAAATCCCAGTTACAGGAGCTGCCATCTTGAGATTTGGAGCCAGTAGTGATCGGGAGGTGGAGCCGCGGTATCGAGGTCACCCGCTGTCAATCATGACGTCTCACCCCCTTTTTATAGCATCAAATAACTAATTAAAACCAAACTTATGAGAACAATTAACACATGAAAATACATCAGCGCGATAAGAACTACCTAGAATGACCATCTTTGTGAAAAAATTATTTGACGCAACTTTGTAGTTTGGCCCATGTCCCATCCTCTAACATGGAGGAGGCGGGCTTTATGACCTATACTGCAGCCAGCCACCAGGGGGCAATCGAAATATTTTGGCTTCACCTATGAGGAGCTGTCATGTTGTCCATCTTTATATACAGTCTACGGCTAACCTAGAGACACCACAGAGAAAGAGTTTGCTAGTCAGACAAAACATCTTTGAAATCACAACACTGCTGAGGTTACTCTGAAATAAGCCGTTAACCCAAGCTCACAAACCAGCTTAGCTAGGTAGCTAGCTTGGTAGGTAGCATATAAAACCTTGCAAAGTTAATAAAAAAGAGAAGTTAGTTGTTGTTGATCTAGCTAACAGGAGCTAACATGCTAAATGTGGTACAGTGGCAGTAGTTGCTTTCTTCATATGCTTCATACCTCCCTAGCTAACTAGATAGCTAGCTTTAAGTGAGTTCAGAGTGAAGAGGCAGTGTTAATGACAGCAGTTAACTGGTTAATTAAAAGTTTTCTTGGCAGTGTTGTGATTTTAAAGATGTTTATCAAAGGCACACAACTACAGAAGAGCAAAAACATACAGTGTGTTCCAATCCACGTACTTCCTGAAGTACTCTTCAATGTAGTGCACTGTGTGCACTCTGTACTTACTTAAGTAGTGCATAAATTTCAACGGGGTAGGGTCGTCTCAAATCGAATACTCTGCAGTGCACTTACCGGAAATGACGATCTCAACATTTCACCGCGGCTCGCTACCCGCTAAAATATCTTCTTCTTGTCCGGGGTTTTACGGCAACTGGCATCCTTTGTGTTGCATTGCTGCCTCCTTCAGGTTTTACCCGTCCACTACCCGCCAAAATATCTGCCTGCTTTGTTGATCAAGAATACACAGAAAACGAAAGCAGATGAGTTGACGTGAAACGTTATAACTTACATCTATAAGGTACGTTGTTCAGCACCGCAAAAGCTCCCGCATTATCTTCCACCATTTTCACATGTTTGAATAGTGGTCGTAGTCACGCCCCTTCCGCTACGTAGCCAAGATGGTGACAATTGAGTGTGAAAAAGTCCAGCGTTCCACACTCAACGATTTGACCGTTTTGAGTACAACATCCGGGTACTCCGAGTGCACTGCATTTTGCCATACTTCACAGTGTGAACGCACTTATGCACTCAAAATAGTAAGTGTAAGTACGCGGATTGGAACACACTGTTAGTGTTTCTCTGTGGATTCTTTAGCTAACAGGAGTTAGCTAGTAAGCTAGTGAGCGGTTGTTTAGCCTGTAATATGAAAATGAGAATGATAAAATTACACTTGTTTCTTTCCTTAAATAATTTGACAGTTGTCATTGATATTATTTACTACAGGATTATTTATTTCATAATGTCTTATTTATTGATTTAATATGGTAGACTTTGGGGTTCCATAGTGTTTAGCAGATTTATCTGGAGGTCGCCTGTCCCCAAACCTCTAAAGCTATGTCCTCCCCTCCTCCCTCTGTCTGTGTCCCAGGAGGGCAACTGGAGGAGAATGACTGGTAAACTCCAGACCAGCAACGTGACCAACAAGAATGACCCGCGCTCCCTAAACTCCAGAGTCTTTATCGGCAACCTCAACACAACCATCGTCAAGAAGACCGACATAGAGGTCATCTTCGCCAAGTATGGCAAGATAGTGGGCTGCTCCGTGCACAAAGGTTACGCCTTCGTACAGTATTTGAACGAGAGGAACGCCCGGGCAGCTGTGTCGGGAGAAAACACTCGTGTCATCGCTGGACAGCCTCTTGGTGAGTCGTCTTTGCTTTATCTCTCTTTAGTGAGTATTTTGCTTGAATTTTAGATGCCATTAGGGACTCATGAAGGGCCTGTAAGATACAGTCTATACGTCACTTCACAAAAACTTTCCCCTTGAAATACAGAATGTTTCATTAAAGCCTGTTTTTTTTTGCTAGAGGAATGGATTGTCTCTCTCGGGAACACAAAATGCCTCGGGCATCTCTCAGACTTTTAGTTTAGAACCTCCCTGGGCTCCTAAATGCTGAAGTGTCTGTGTTTGTTGTCACGCTGTTTTGGAGAAAATCCCTGCTGAATCTGTTAACTGATCCACTACTGAATGTAAGCACAGTTTGATTTTAACATTTACCAGGCAGCAAAAGTATGTCAAAGTTCTTGAGACATTCTACTTAGAGCAGCAGTTGCTAAATGGCATGGGATGCAGCTACAATTTGCTGCACAAGCATCGATTTTCTACTGTGCATGCACTTTGTAACGGGTTTGCTTTGTGGTTGTTGGCTGTGAAATGTTTTTTTATTCACAGTAGTTTTGTTCAGTCAGAATTAGTTTTGTCTGCGAGGAGCATCGTCTTGAGCTTTATCTTGTTAAAACATCTCTGTGAAGCCTGGGGATGAATTGAAAGATGCAGCAGAGCTCGTTCCTAGACACCACTGCTTTAAAACATGATTTTAAAATAATCACCAGCGTTTAATACTGCAGGCAGGCAACAGACCTTTTGATTAAAGTATTTGAAACGTGTTTGGTGTTTCAACGAGGGAACCTGGGGTCCAGAGTGTAAAGAGTGCATCACTGGCTGTCAGTATGTTACGCAGTTAAAAATATCAGCGTGAGATGATCAAAGGGAGCAGTGCATGATGGAAGTTAAGAGTGGAACTGCTGGAATGGATTACTGTGTGAATGTGGAATATGTACAGAGTTGATGTTTGGCATTTAGGCTCTGACTCTGTCACTCAACATAGTGATACACCAAGCTTACCCAGCAGGGCGACATGTTTGGTATTTCACATAGGTTCCAGGGAGTAATGCCTTTATTTCCTAGTAGCTCTGTTCCAGTCCATTCATTCCTATGGGAGCATCTTTAGTTTTTTTTGGTCCGGATTTTGCATTGAGTACTAACTTCCTGTGGAATTAGCAAATTAATAATTGATTGATGAATGTAATGGTAGCGTTGCTAGCTGTGTAGCATCTAGAGCGCATGCAAAGTGGTTCATACCCTCTTTTAACAGAATGTTTCACAAAATTGGCGACACACCTGGCAGGCCAACCTCCTCACAAATTTGTCACCATGCTGTATTGATCCTGTTTTTGTCTCGATAAAGGCCTTTACACACTGGGGGGCGGGGGCACGACGAATAAATGACCGAAAATGCAAAATACTCGCCTGCAAATATTTTGCATTAAAACTATTCATAGCAGCAGTGATGCAAATTTGCGACAGTGGCAACACTTTTTAAATAAAAGGTTTGAATAGGTTCGCGCAGGCAGAGGCCAAAACTGGGATCCAATTGACCCAGAGCAGTGTCTGGCAGTCTGTCTGAGGTAAATTGTTGTGTAGCCAAAACTACTGTAAGCTAGATAGTTACCTTTTAGTAAAATGCTCTGCATGAATTTGCCTCTGGCAAGCAGTTGACCTCAGTCCAAAAAAAATTACGTCTCTTTTTTGCAGTGTAATATTAATGTTTTGTGTGAAAGTAAAAACAACAGTTCGAAAAAATATATTGACCAATAAATTAATCGCAAGAAAAAGGAACCCCCCCCCCTCACTCCCCCACCCCCTTAGAGTGAAAAGGCATTAATGTTCCGAGACTGGATGGTGAGAACAGACAAAATGAACTTCTTTCCTATTTCTGCAGTGATGTTTTTATCCATCCTTAAAGAGATATATGTCCTTGTGTTGAACACAAGGAGCTGTAATCCGTATACTATACGGAATTACGGACACATAACAAAACTTTGAAAACAAAAACATTGTAAACATGAGTTTATGGTTTCAATCGCTAGTTTCAAGTCTTCTTCAATACAGCATGATGTTCATTTAGTAAATTATGGTCCCATTTAAAGTCAAATAGACCATAAACAAGGGGATGCTTTAGGGCGTGGCTACCTTGTGATTGACAGGTCGCTACCACGGCGTTGTCCGGTCTGGGAGAATTGTCCGTGATTTTGTCTTACAACTTTAACCCTTTCACAGTGTGTTTTCAGTTCATTTAAGTTAATTGTAACATTTTGGTTGCCTAAAAATGTCTTATTCAGCATTCTTGTACTTAACTCCACCCTCTCGTGTCACTTCTGGTTGCAGAAAAACAAGGTGGACTCGAGGGTTGAGGTGGAGGTGCAGCAGACTTTTGTTGACAGAACTAGCTTGCCGGCTTCGCTTCATTGTAATGTATTACTTAATTAAAGGTGTCTGTCTGATCCTAGGATAGCCAGATTGTTGGATCAGCCGTGGTTTTGGTATGAAGATAGCATCTTAGTGTCCTCTGGCTTGAAGATGATCTCGCTCATACACTCTGCTACTCCATTATACAGTATCTTCAGGGAGGATTTTTGTTAGGGTCGGTAGTAAAAGAAATAAACTTTTATACAAGATAATGAACACAACTGAGGCAAACAATCCCAGTTCAAGGGCATTACCCAGTGAAAACAATATTCCCCAGACTGTTAACTCCGGTGTTAATGAACATTAGCTGTAACTAATGTGCAGAATAAAAATGGAATATTTAAAGAAAGAAAATACGGAGCTCATTTAGAGGTTGTTGTGTCTCCTTCTGCATCAACAGGACACGTTATCGGTCCGCCTCTTCTTTCTAGACTGCATTTATCAACCTAAACATCAAACCAATAATCTGATTGGACTGTCCCGGCCTCCTCTAAAATCCATCAGGCTCTCTCAGACACCTATTCTTCATTTGCTTTCCTATTGTTAAGATGATGGCTGTTTATGAAGGCCTGTCTGTTTGGATAGATGTTTAATGTTACCTTTCCACACTTAAAAAGACAATTATCTGATCTGATTTCACTGCAGCAATGGATAAAGGATGGTAAAGACAAAAATCAACCAAGAAATGATGAGCTCTCTTTGCCTGATTAATGGCGGCTAATGTGTTTGTGCTTTTTAAGACTTTCATTAGTTTCTTATTATGGATGTTGTAATCAACGAATACGCAGAAAAATATTATTAAAACCTAGTCGCAAACCAAGACCATCGCCAGTCAGAGCCAAACCATCACTGAGCACTCTACCATATCCATAATAATAATAGGGTTAGTGATTTATTTCTTACAAATCATTTGACTCTCTTCATGTGATTGCTTGTTTTTGGTTGAGGAAGCAGACATAATCAAAAGTATTTTCATTACTCCAGAGTTGACCTCGCGGCGAGGCAACCCTGCCCTCATTGTTATCGCTCAATCTACGAGTCGTGTGGCGGGAGTATGACTGGGAGATACATCCTTAATTGACAATTAAGGACACCCTCAGTCTCATCCTCTCAAGCTGATGCTTTTTATATTAGCATGGCGGAGGAATGAATCAGCCGCATAATGATTCGGAGTTGAGGGATGACCGCCGCCAAGGATCCGTCTTCCGGTTGGAAAACGCTTCATTAAAGCGTTATTACCTGCGAGTTCATTGCACCTCAGTTTCAGAGATCACATCATAGGTGAGCTAATAAGGAACTGCATTCAGATATGTTGGTGTTTGGCAGGGCTGCACAATTAAACAAATATTAATCATGATTTTGACTTCCCACAATTAAATAAACATAATCGGCTGCGATACTGACGTCTAAAAAAGCTCCGCTCATAGAAAGCTGCATATCAAATCAAGAGCTTCCTAAACTAACAGCGAGCCACCAGAGTAGAGGAGTAATATGCTATATAGTACTCGTATTGGAACCTTATTTTAAGTTTTATTTTGATGCATAGATTTGTCAATTTGTAGGAATGTAGCCTAGTACAATGTGAAAGTGAAAGCAGTGCTCGGTTAATTTAATTTGGGGTCAAAAGTTTTGGTACAGTTTTATTTTGCTTCTAAGAGATGCACTGTGAATGGGAATAAACATAAGCCGGCGTTGTCAGGCGTAAAGTTGCCGTTTATTGTAATAGTGGTCAATCAAAAGAAACAGAACGGGATGCAGTCAGTAGTAAACAATGATACAACAAACGAGTGAACACAACCGTGTCGGTAAGCAAATGAAAACAGGAAAGGGCTGCAGATGGCGCCGAAATCAATAAACAAATAAAACCAAACTGCTACAAACTATAACTTAAAATCACAGCTGACTAGCTGGCAAACAACAAGATATGAACAAGAAAGAAAACTCTATTTTTACTACTCTCACTGTCACCCATTTACCTAGTGTCTCTGACAACTGAAAATGCACAGCGGTACGTATTCTAAAATAAAAACTAATCCCTGCTCAGTCCCAAACAATGTACAAGTGCCTCTATAACCACGAAGTGCTGCTACCAAAACTAACAATATACAAAATACTCACTATCCAATCGAGTTAGTTATTCTAAGCACAATCAAACTGCACCGAAAAAGCACAGAGGTGGACTGATCAAGCAAAATCACAGCCACCCTGCTGTTAAGCTCTGGGCTTCTTTTATAATATTTAAATTGTTTCCGCCCAGCAACGGGAGTGGTGGACAGCACCGATCACGTCACACGATGAGGGAGGGGGATGCGGACGCTGCAGGAACGCCGCACAATTACTGACATGGAAACCCCCAGCAAGGCAGACCACCCGCAGCAGCATGGAGAAAAGATACTGGAGATCTACAACATGAAGTTAATCATGACAACATTGAAACTCACCAAAACCCGTAACAAAGGACCAGTCTTATTTTATGCAAATATTTGTACATTAGCAGGAATGAAATAACATGAAAGTGAAAAGCGGTGCTCAGTTTATTTGAATGTGAAAGTGCAATAAAAATATTTTGTCCCTAACATCAATGAATAATCGTGATAAATAATCTTAATATTGATCAAGAAATAGTGATTATCATTTTGGCCATAACCGTGCAGCCCTAGTGTTTGGCTGCTGAGATCATCCACAGCCCACATGAGTAGAAGCAGAACATGCTGTTGTGGAGGCAGAGGAGTTTTCTGCTGGCAGTGGTCACTGGAAAAGAGGTCAGTGGAATAATCACATCATACTGCGACTGCACAGATCCAGAGACGCACTGGTGATGACTAATCTCTGCACTCAATGACACAAGTGTCAAGGGTCATAGCCTGCCGCCACCACAGAAGAAGATAAGACTGTCACTCGTATACGGATGAAAAACAGCTGATGAACGAATGCAAAAATTCTATTATAGCACAGCTGGCAGCGGCTTCCTCCCCCCCCCCCACCGCTCTCAGGGAAAAAAGTGGATGCTCCATTACCCTATCAAATATGAATAGGAGTTCACAAGATCACATCTAGGATTGTGAGCACAGCAATCATTACTAAATAGCAGAGCACGCATTGCTATTCTGAATGGCGTAAGTGCAGTGTCTCTATGCGCAAATCAGAGTTACGAGCATGAAGAAATGTCTCTAAAAGCACTCCACATGAGCACAGATGTTGAGTATTCAGTCTTGCAGAGCAGACATGAGGAATGTTTTCTCTCTCATTCTCCAAACCCAGACGGTGTCCCAATTAATAATATAAAGTATGTAAATCTGCATAGTTTTGGCAGTTTATATACAAGACATTTCTACATTTAAATGGACAGTGTGTAACATTTAGGGGGATCTATTAGCTGAAATGAAATATAATATTAATAGGTATATTTTCTTTAGTGTATAACCACCGGAAAATTAAAGTCATTGTGTTTTCGTTACCTTAGAATGCTAGACAACGTTGTCAAAAGTAACATTACATAGAAAGTAAAGGTAAAAGTAGAAAATTGTACACTTCTTAGGACAACTTGCATTCAAATGTGCACGTATTGTAGGGAGACGCTACTGAAGTAATGGCGACTTGTTTACTTAAAATACTTCCCCGGATTTGTGTATTTTTGTTGCCTATGTCTCTCTCCGTGGTGCTGAAACATTTAAACCCACACTGTTTCCCACTTAAAACTGTAAAGTATTTGAATATGTATATTATGCTGTTTAAGCCGTTATTCTAAAATACCTCACTGGACTTAATATTAGACATGCAGACATGTCTAATATAGTATATAAGTATGACTCACCACTATTCAAAATTATTTTTAATGTTTTCTAACTTTAAGCAGCTCTTCCCATTCCTATGTACATTGAGTTGTGGGATGAGAGTGTTATCCAACACCAAAAACTTAGCAAAAATCAAAGAAATCTAGCATGAATTCTAACTTTCTTTTCATGTTGTTGCCAACTTGTCTCTCTCCATGGTGCTGAAACATCCAAACCCAGGCCAGGTTCCAGTTAACGCTATAAGGTTATGCACAGTCTTAGGAGTTAGTATGCACCAAACTGGAATGATACCAGACACGCAGACATCAATCAAACAATTTTGGAGCTTGTTGTGCTCCTAGATTTAATACTTAAATTTAGTTTCCCGAGATGTGTCACCATTATCCAGTTATTAGTTTTAAATCGGTGTTTTCAGTCATTCTGGCTGATTAGTCCTCTGCTCAGGTGGGTGGAGCTCACAATAAAATCACTCAGCTGTCATGAGGTCAGCTGCTCTGTTGTGGCATGAGGCATGTTAAGTACAAATATCTCTACCTCTCACTAGTTGTTGTTGTGGTTGTGTGCTCCCTTCCCTCTGGCTAAAAGCTGAGTGGGAGACACAGTGACATGATGATTGCTGGCATCCATGAACCTCAAATGCATGTGAGCAGTTTTCCTTCTTCACCCACTGAGATCTGTCTGCTTTATCTCTGTGGACTCAGTGGACTGCCATAGAGTCCAAAGAATGACAGATTGTTTTGCCCTCAGCCGTCCCAGCATGCACTGAACCACCATTTTACTGCTGAGTCTCCAGATCTACATGCATCCAACACACTGACAGTATGAAACCCATATGCTATGCTATAGCTACAATCAAACTCAGGTGTCTGAAAGTTTTCTGAGACTCTATGAAGAGTTGGTATCATAAGATGTATTCGCATCAAATACTTTTGCGATGCATATCACTCTTGCCCTTTATGTGGTGAGATGAAGATCTCTCTTTTCTTGTTTTTCTCATCTACAGACGTGGTTGTTTCAACTGTGTCCTGATGTGGCACCGTGTGCTGGTGTGTGTCTGCCTGAAGGCAGCAGATGCGTGTGATTGGCAGCTGGTGATTGAAGCCCTGATGGAAAAGGACAATGAAATAATAACATCCCGTATTTTTCTAAGAGAGGCCATGTATGAAGATACAAGCTGCTGTGCAGCCGGCGAGCAGGCGAGAGAAGAGAGAGAGGTTAATAGCAGAGAGAGGGCGAACTAACAACATCTCTGGAGAGTCCGTCTGGTAGCAACACACCTGATAATCTTCCCTCTGTTGACTCCTGTTTTGAGCAGCCTGACCTTAAGAGATCTGCATTCCCTTCCACCTGGAAGTTTCATGGTGAAGGTCCGTCCCATTACAATATTAATGACCACAGTGAAGGATAATGTGTGATGGATCACCAATCATACTGCCTCCAAATGGCATTGGCAAGAGTTAGGCACATAAATAATAAAGTGATTTAGATGCAAAATCCATCCTAAGCGGATTACAAAGGCAGCGGCACTGCAATCAATCGTCATTTTGGGCCAACATGATGCATAACAAGGAGCATAGGACACAGAAAGTGAAGTATACCGGGAAGAAGGAGAGGACTAAGCAGGGACAGGTGGAGGGAGAGTGTGCAGGGAGTACTGCGATAAACTATCTTGGCAGTGTAAAAGTACACCTACTGGTGGCAGATTGTTGCCTTGATTGGTTGAATGTGTAGATCCATTTTGCTTCCTGATTTTACATATTTTTTATTCTTTTTGATAACTGGCCAAATACAGTTGGTGCTGGGCCATTTTGGAATATATGCAGGCACTCCTACAGGCCTGCCTACAGTGGACTTTGATGGCATACATGTTTTCTATTCTCTCAAAGGTCTTTTACACTGTGCGATTTTGAGCTGTCCCATTTGGGAGTTGACAATTGTGCGAGATATGTGGTAAACACTTTGGAAACAATGGTCTTAGATCATCGCTGTATTGTTTTCCCTCTGCTTGTGTAGCATGACACCATGTATGCTGGTTGTCTGCCATGTGTTTCTATTGTGTTTTGTTCGATTTTCTACCCACACTGAAAAAAAACAATTTCCCTTTGGGATAATTAAGTTAATCAATCAAACCAACCCATCAGAATACGACGAGAAATAACTCAGAATACATTGGCGAGCGAGAGTAATGCTGACGCCAAAAGAAAGACCAAAATTCAGCATTTCGTGTTGGCCTACTTTTGCTGACCAAGATCAACTTCACAATCTCCTCCATCTCTTTTTTTTCTGTTTCTGTACGATTCACTAGGCGATCCTCACATGATCTGACATGCCTCAACATTGATATAATGCAGTCTGACACAGATTGTGACCAAGACTTTGATAGACTCGTCTCACACAGTGTGACATACAATGAACTTGTAAGATTGTTGTTATCACACTGTAGCTGCCTTAAAATATGAATGATAAGTGCCTGGTAAGCTTAGCTTAGCACAAATACTATAAACTAATTAATACATATGCTATGCTATGTGCTAGGCTCGTCTGTGTTGAAAAGAAAACCTCATTTTGACACCTACGTCTGTTCAAAGGTACTGTAACATCCCTGTAAAGACACATTACATTGGTGTCACAATCTTCACGGACACATTACATTATATATAGTCACATCTTATAGCTAATGTAACATCAAGAGGAGTTAGCCTAATGTCAGATCACCAATGTCAATCAGGTTTGCTTCATCCTTATTCCTGTGGTAACGTTAAAGAGATTTGGGAAAAGGACAGACAGGTTGGTTGCTGACATATTTTTAAGATGACATGAATTATTGTTAGCCAGAAAAAATCAAGACTAACGTTCCTTTGTTTATATTATCTAAGGCTACATGCCCCCTAAGTAACTTTTGGTGTTATTTATTTGGGTATACACAACGTCTAACATCCCAACGGGAAAAGTCCAAGTCCTCGCTGTCGGCTTCTTGACTCTATTTTGCCTGACGCCCAGAAATGAAAGTCATACGCACTGCGGCACCGGCTAAACGGAGCATCTATGAACCGCAAAGGCCCCCAGGAAGAGCGCCGGGCTTTGAAGCTTATTTTACATAGTAGCCAAATGGTAGAATGCCATTGGATGCCATTGGGCCCAAAAATACTTTTTCCCATAGACTTACATTGGGGAGAGAGACGTCCGTAAATCAGTCATTTTGAGGTAAATCAACTTCCCAATACGAACACTTGAATAGCCCTTATTTAAATCATTAGATGCTAAAAGTTAAATGCACTAATAGTCGAATCCAGAGATTTCCCAGAGTTCCCTTCCTCATCATGTTCATGTGAATGAGACCAAGGCTGGATCGAGAGCTGGGAGGCAGAGTTAAAGGAAACGCTACTGTGCCTGCTCTATGGGTCCAATGGATGCGGAAGCTCACCCGATGATCCGGGTAATTTTGTCCTCGGAAGTCAAGCTTTTTTTGCTTTTTGCACCACTGAGCAACTCTCGCTGTATCCTGTTCTCTTTATATATCCATGGAACTGCACAGCCAGCGTCGCCATGTTTATCTTAGTAAAGCTTGTCCGACCTGGCAACAGTAACTAAGGGGGGCTGGATTAGGATCGGCCACTTGTGGTTTTCGGGGGGGTTATGAGTTGGACTTTTTGTACTGAAATGTACTATGAGAGTGGTAGCAATCTTCTCTTCTCTGTAAGCAAGGGATTAACCACATTTCCCAATATTTCCCTATATTGCTTTGAGTCAGAATTTGGTGTCGGCCCCCAAGAATTAAAAGAGCAAAGGCTTTTCGCTTTTGACTCCCCGTTTTGTGTTCAGCTTCAAAGACATTCAGGAAAAAGAAGGATATATGTAACTCAAATAGACGAAGATGAGGCTGTAAAGTAAATTGCAACACTTCCTCACGAAATACACGCAACTCTTTAAATGCTCTGAATATCAGGGGCTTAACATTATAAGTGAATACCCGAGGGGGATTTTTCCTTTAATGTCTATCCAAACCAATCCTCCTGCATTTTCTCCACCTGGCTGCTGTAATTCTCTCTATCATTCACCATTAGTATTCACAGGCTCACATTCACTTTGAAATTTGCATAGATAATTCCAACTATGTCTACAATAACTGCACAGCTCAGTGACTTTATTTTGAGAGCCAGGTTCAGAGGCATGAACAGTCATGAGTGAGAGGCCTTATGGGTATTGCAGTATGCAACTAGATGGGCCAATTCTTCCTGATCCATCGGACTGAGCCTTGCCAAAGCTAACCCCATAAGGCCCCCTCTGTGTCTTTCATGTCCCTGTGTTTGCTTCTGAGGCTGTGAGAGTATTCAGTGTGTCTAAGCATGTGAGTGTGTGCTCGTATGTGGGGGTCTATGTGTGCTCGCAGATGGGTAATGTTAGAGAATTCAGGTTTGTGCTTCACTCAGGAAAGTCGTTTTTTTAACCAGACACTTCACACAAACTGTAATATCAATACATAATGTCTCCTTCTCTTTTCTCTTTGCTCTTTTATTCCCTCTCTTCCCTCCTTTCCATAACTCTCCGTGTCCTTGTGGGTGATTAGAATGCACCCTGCTTGTCCGTCTCCTCCCTCATTAATCACGCTCTGAGAGACGGGGCCGGACGTTGAATGCACAGTTGGCCTGACCCAGCATTCGACAAAAGCATCCATAACAGCAGGTACAGAGCAGCGCGCGGGCTCGCCGTCATACAATAACATCAGCGGTATAGCCAAGAAAGAAAGCCGAGGATTTATCCGAGCTGTAATGCATTCAGAATATAAGAACGTGTTTCTTTTGTGGAAACAATACTGAAGAAATTTAAAGATTGTCATTGTGCAGCTAATAGGCTTTAATAAAGCCACCCAGGAAACCAGGAAAGCACATTTCCCCGGCTGCCAGGATCTCTCATTGTCTCTCTGTCTGTCTATTTCTCTCCCTCTCTCGCTTTCAAGCATACTGACAAATGCTTTAGTGGGTCATGAGCCACAGTGTGGACAAAGTGAGATGGATTACTGTGTGGATTTTGGCAGGGGAAACTGAAGCTAATTCTCTGATTAGAAACCTGGGTTCAGAAGGCAGAGAAACACTGAGCTGTGAATCAGAGTCGGAGCGCCGGGCTCAGTGGGCTCCGGAAAGCTGTGTGTGGGGTGGTGCTTATGCTCATGTGTAGAATTAATTTATACAGTATGTGATATAGCATCATCATTAATATGAGCACAAATTTGTTAATTCAACATGCAAAGTTTCCTTGCAATGCCACAGAGCAACAGGACAGTTAATATTGTATAATATATAAGAAATCACATTGTGGTGCAGGGTGGTGTGGCAGGTTGCAAACCTTACCTCTTATACAAAGTCTAACACTACATAGCAATTCAAGTTTTTATTGTTTATTGTTTGTGAAACATAGTTGTGAATATTATATTCCATTTCTGCCAATAGATCCCCCCAAATGCTACACACTGGCCCTTTAAATCCAGCTAAACACGGACAAAAAGCTATGGATTAAGAGTAATTAATGATGAATGATGTTCTCTGCGTCGTCGCATTACTGTACTCTGATTACACGGTAGCTCATGTAACTACATTGATTTTAATTTGAATTGTCTAATTCAATTAAAATGTCGCTACGTTAGAAGTTATTCCTGTCGGCATAAATTAATTAAAAACAGCAAACAAAAACAGAAAATCTTATGTAATCTGGCACAGATGAAAGGCTGTAAATAAGAAACACAATCACTTGATACAAACAAGACTGTTGGTGTTTTTGTAAGCAGAGCCACACAGTCTTGCATCACATTAAACAAAAAAAAAAAAAGGAAGATTGACAAGCCAATTGCAGACAAGCCGTTTTTTGAAAAGGGTAACACAAATGCACTTAAACCCTAATGTTGTGTTTTGGAGATCCCTGGGCTGTATTTCAATGCTTTATGGTAATTTCTGTATTTTGTCACCTTCAGCAAAAGTGCAGTTTGTGGCAAAGAGTGGTTATTATTTCAGCACTTTTCTACATATTGGGTTTTAATAAGGTCAGAAGGAATGAAAAAATATTTGTGAACATGCAGCAGTGAGGTCTGTGAGAATATAATATACAAAACACAGTTTTTAAAGGTAGTAAAGTAAAGTGATTGCTTCCCCTATCGTTGTTCCAGTGGTCATGACAGGATGTGAAATATAACATTGATGTGAGTCAGTAAGTAGAGGACACATCCATCTTCATTCCTGTCTTCATATCTTCCATCTGACCGACCAGCCACCTCAGAGTCTGAGGCTACATGTCTTTTCCTTCGTCTGGCCGAGGATCCCTGAAGCTCCTGTCCCCCTTCGTAGCAGTTAGTAAATAAAGTGATGGAAGCCCAGTTTGAGGTGAACAGTGGGGACAGTGAGAAATCGGATTAGCTCGGAGCACTAACAAGCATCCTGGCTGAGATGTGTTCATTAATATTACATCCAGAGAAAGAAAGAGAGGCACTGGCAGCAAAGGGAAGTCGACCACTGAAGAAGAACGGAGTTGGATAATTGTTCCCCCGCATAATGAGAGATTTACTACCGAGAGCTTTAGGTTCACATATAGGGCATGTTGATGCAGAGAGGACACCTATTTTGAATGTGCGTTATCAGCGGTTATTACACGGCTGTGTTGAATACTCAATTCTGATTGGTTAATCACGGCGTTGTACGGTCTGTTATTTCTTTATAGCAGACCGTTGCTATGTATAGCAGACCGTTGCTATGTATAGCAGATCGTTGCTATGTTTAGCAGACCGTTGCTATGTTTAGCAGACCGTTGCTATGGGCGCCGTTCTGATGTCGGACTCTGGTTGACCGTTTTTGTGTCAAAATATTGATTTCTTCAGTAAGTAGCTGTGTAATAAGCAGGATAATGTACAGCTAGCGGGTCATTGTTGTGAAAGAAACCCCTTCAGGGCGATGAGAGACATGTCGGGGTTTCTTCCACTACAATGACCGTCTTGCTGTACATTATCCCTTACTTATCACTACTATTGTAATGCTTCAGAGGGGCCTACCTACACCACCTAGGTTATGAAAGTGGAACTTAACATTGTGAATTCAAACAAAACAACTTTAGGTTAGGTTTAGGAAAAGATTGTGGTTTGAATTAGAATAACTAAGTAAATTATGTAATAAAAGTACGGTAAAATAAATCATTTACTTTGGGTGAAAGTCCTGTGTTTGATTGACCCAAACCGCCACCCCAAACGGAGTTTGTCGCTCTTTGTTTCGTGTCCGTAGATCTGTATAGTATACGGATTATGCAAGGAAATGCATCTCTTCACAGATGGATAGAAACACCAGCACAGATATGGGAGAAAAGTTACTGCATAGTTATAAAACAGTGTTTTTATATCTATGAGTTACTGTCTGCTTTTCGCCGTCCAGTCTATACGAGTCACATTTATACATTTTTCTCTAGCTGTGTAACATAGAGTGCATATAGTGGTCCATATGTCTTTTAACAAAATAGTTCACAAAACTATGAGACTGATAACCACTGATAACGCCCATTCAATTGGATAATAACATCCGAAACTGGTGGGCAGGATGGGTTTAAATGATTTGTTTGAATTTTGGGAAGTAAAACTTTACCAGATGTGCATGTGTATGATCAGACAACTTATTTGGAATCAGCACAAAGAGGCTTCACACGTCCCAGCGATGTGTATCGAGAGTAATTGTGTCGGATTAGTGTTCTTACAGATGCTCTACTTGTACACGCTGAGAGATAATACTTGAGTAAGAAAGCCGTGTGTCGGTGCCAGGTGTGCGCACTCGCTATGACAGAGACCACTGCAGTGCGACCTTTACAGCGGAGCATCAGCTAAACAGACAGACCTTCATAACACAGACCCCCCAGAATGGAAAACCTGCCCTTTAACACTCCATAATAATTGATCCAGTCAGTCATGTCTGTCTCTTAATTCACGCCGTAATTGTCGATATGCACCTCAGGCTGGATGACAAAAGAGAAATCCAGGCGATAAAAGGTGACGTATTGTGTGAGTAATGGTTTGTGACTTGTGATTGCACATGCGGCGATAATTACTGCGACCCTGGAGGGTTTCTGAGGACCCCTGCTCACAGGGCTCTGCAGCGTAACCCCTCTGACTCTCAGCTTAGTGTGCGAATTAAGAATCACTGTGACAGACTCACCGGGGAGGTCTCCCCCACCGAATGAAGATGGACAGTATAAACAAAATAACATTAAAAACAGCCCATAACCTCGCCCGCAGCGATCCCATGCTCTCTCAAATGTTTACTTCCCCTCTCACATTTCCTCATTTGACTCCGCATTTATTCTCCCTCCGTCCCCTCGCTCTCTCTCACGCTACTTTGCCTCCTCGTTCCTTCGTCCTCTTACTCACAAGGCCTCTTCGCCAATTACGCCACAAAATCCGAGGGCTTGTGAATTCATCGCTTTCCCGTCGTCAGCGTGGATTACTGACTCACAGCTGGAGGACGGGGGGGCCAGCCTTGGGCTCTGCACTGTCCACGGTAAAGGTCACGCCGAGCATTATGGCGGTTAACTACCTCAAGTTTATTGCAGTCAACACTTTGCATTAGCTGCAGCCAGGAGTAACCTCACTGACACCATCCAGACGCAGTTTACAGTCGGGCCATAACCATCCCAAGGTACTCGGAGCGCTGTTTAGAGCGCTGGTGCATGACAAAACTGGCCACTTGGCCTTCTCAGACCTCAAGCTACTGTGCTATTTCGGGGAGCGGAGGAGCAGCTACAAGGATTATTCCGCCACTAAGAGGGCACAGATTTTGCTCCTGACAAAAGATCCACATGCAAATTGAATATACAGCGGTTAAACAAAACATCTGTTACATTGCGCTGCTATTTTTGCAGCCCACACTTATCTCAAAACTCTTTTTCTCAAACTCAGCTTCTTCTCCTTTTATCTGTCTTCCTTCCTTTGTGACTGGTATGGATTTAATTAGGGAAATCAGTAAGGCATAATGACTTCTACCTGAATTGACCTCTTTTATATAAAGAATATTTTGCATATTCCGTGAAGATTAAAAACACTGCTCGCTTGGTGAAATTCTCTTTGGATAAGAGTTAAGTTGCCAGAGCCGAAAGAAGAGATACTCGACAGAAAGGTGCACCGAGCTGACAGGACGACCAAACGTCTATTGCAGCTGTTGAGGGGAGAAGAAGCATAACGCGCAGCTGTCTGCTCCGTGTCTCCAAGGAATAATTGACAAACGCAAGCTTTATACGCACGGGGAGGGGTTGTCTTCAGTAGATAGCAGCTGGCTTGAAGTGCAGGCCTGACCTTGACAACTCCTTGTGGCTTGTTCACACATCCTTATTAGCCTGTAGCCTTGGTGGAGAAGTAAGACGTGGTAAACAAAAGGAGGAACATTAGTTGGTATATACAAGGCGGTTTCATACAGGATGTAATACATGAAAGATATATAAAGACTAACTCAAAGCAGGATTCTTGTGCACTAATGTGATGTCTGCAGCAAGCATCTTAGCTCTCAGGGTGCATAAGTGAACATACCTACATTAAGTGGGCTTTTGCAGCCCCGGGGACTCTGGGAGAGTGCTCGAGCTGTAAAAGTGTGTCACCTTTTTTTTCCCCCCGTAGCCTACCTGTGTGACAGAATTATTAATGAGCTGTGTCTGTATTTATGCACCTCATCTAACAGGGGAAGATGGGCTGCCTTCATTACTTTGAGTTGTGGGAGCCGTCCTGTCAGATGAGATTTGAGAGCCTCGGCAAAGACGAGCGCTTGTTATAACAAAAGGGGAAATTCATCAAGTGTTCATTTGGTTTTGGAGATGACGGGTCACGGCGGTGTTGGTCTCGTCTCCTCATACATGGAGTACATGAAGATCATGGAGTCAGAAGTGTGTGTTTGTGTGTCTGTAAAACGGCCCTTTCTCACTGTATGGTCACTGAGCACCACACTGTGGTTCACAGCAGTTATTACCACTTCTTACTGTCATAATCAATACAGAGTGCACTAAGTTGTAATCAGGCCTCACAGATTTATGTAAGTTTCTTAGTAAAAATGCGTTTTTTTAATGAATTTCTTTCTAATTGGTTTCAGTTTCGTAAATTGCCTTTTGCTGTTGAGGGGAAATAGTCGTGTCTTAATGTGTTACATTTACTTTATACATTATATCATTGAAATGTCTTTAAGAGGTTAATTAATCTTGCATGTCCATCCTGTCATTTGCAAAAGTTGATCAGTTTTAGTGCACATAAAGTTTGGTGTGCAAACTGTGTGTACAATATATATAGAGATGTTACAGAGATGTTTTTATGCATGTGTCTATGTTAATAACAAGAAATATTATTAGTACTATTATTATATGTCTTTAGTAGTTATTATCAATCATTACTGTAAAATGAATTTCAGATTTATGACAGAATTACTTGTTTACAAAGAAATGATTGACACTTGAGACCCACTGAAAGCCTCAACAGCAACTTTTTTGTGGCGCTTCTGGAAAATAAAAAATAAAATGATTTGTCATTTGCAATTGTCACTAAAATATCTTTTAAAGCCTACTATGTCCAGTAGTATACATTATTCAAATTGCAAAACATTTATTCACAAATATGAATAGAGAAAAACATTGTTGTGGTGTTTAATCTTATAGTGTGTCTCTTTTAGTTGTTCCACAAAGCAGAACAAAAACATTTGGCGATGCTGCTTTCATTCATTACGCTCCAAGCCGCTGGAACAGCCTTCCAGAGGATCTGAGAAGAGCTGAAAATACTGATATTTTAATATATAATAGATATAAACGTAAACTAAAAACCCATCTGTTTAGTCTGGCTTTCATGTAGTGCTTTACAATGTTAGTGGTTTTATTAGTTAGGCTATTTTATACTCTATTTTACTCATTTTGTTTTATCAACATTTTACTACTTTGAGTAACTGTTGATCATTATGACATTTGTCAATTTATTTGTCAGTCGCTTATAAAGCACTTTGATTATATTTTATATATTATATTGATTATATTGCCATTGAATACTCAGTTGTCTCTGGTAAGGCCTTCTTCTATGGTTGGCGCTGCTGCAAATGGTCCACAGTGGAAATGTTGTGTAGTTCAGAGAAACGATACCCTGTACAACATGAAAAGCTGATTTTTTTTCTGCTTCGTGAAGCCTCTGTGGTCCATTATTTTTCAAGCTAAGATAAGATATTTTTCGATCATTAGCCTGTGTCTGCTGTGACTGAATTGTGATAGACCTGCTGTGCATAATGTGAAACATCTGCAGCGTGACACACAAGTGTGCGTGTGTCGAGTTAGAGAGAGAGAGAGGCGAGTGTGCTCTGTGGATTCTGTTGCAGGGCGTAGTTGTTGCATGGTTGTGTGCGAGTGGCCTTATTGTTTACAATATTAGCCTTGGTGATGTGTGTGCAGTGTGTGTATATCCTAGTTGATTGCCTTGGCTTCCATCCATGAAATCTTGTAGGATATATTGTGTATTGAGTCTGTGTAAGACTTCAGCATAACACTGGAACATCAGGTTGGAGGGACTCCCCGATTACCACCCAGTATTTCACACACTGTTAAGTTATTTTATGTGTGTGTGTGCTCTTGTACAAGCCTTATGTCTTTATGAGGACCATGTTTTAGAGAGAGTGAGGACGTTTGAGAAGTGACAACAATATTGCAGCACTTCCTTAAAAGGCAGTTTGAGGCTTAAGACTTTTCATGTTAAAGGTTAAGATTAGGCATTATAGTTAAAGTGAGATTATGTCTTTCTCTTACAAATGAAATGTTGAATGCATAAGCAGTACAGTTCATCGTTAATCTATTCAATACTCTCGGGGATTTTGCTAATACAGCCAACAGGCAACAGTTCCGTAGTCTCACTTTAAGGTTAGAGTTAAGGGCTGGGGAACGCATTATGTCAGTATGGGTCCTCATATGTATACAGCTGGAAATACACATTTTCAAAGCTCATTACAGTCAGCAACAATCTGTGAAAATTATTTTTCTGTTTTGAAAAAAGAACAAAAAAGTGTTTTCCTACAGAGCAATTTTGACTTTGCAAATATTTGCATAGTCTATTTGAAAACTGATGGATGGATGAACCATAGCTGATTTTCAACTCAACTGGAGCCTAGAGGTGTTGTCTCATTACAAGCTATGATAAGGGGACATCTTTGGGATGCTTTTGTACAACAGTGACCCCTTCAGGAGACCAGTGGAGATAATTGTACATATCAGCTGCCGAAGGGACAGACAATTATTTCCATAATATACAGTAGGTGTGACGCTGATGTGGCCGAATGATTTGAGATCATGTAGACTTCATCTTGTTATATTACAGTGTTGGAATTCTTGTGTATATTTCTTTTCCCTCTTTGCCCCCCATGACATAGAAATATAACTGTAATGCTGCCTCTTGTTTGTGTTTTTATTTGCAAAAGTGTATTTGATAGAAAAAACTCGAGCTGGTGTTTTAGTAGATTGATATACTTTTGATGCATATATTATGAAAATGAACTATATTTCCAACTGTGTTTGGTGTTATGCAGACTTTTCTGTTTTATACACACACACAGAAATGGTGCCCATTAATATGCATTAAGATCAATGAAATGTAAAGTTTGTGATGGCAACAAGTTAGCAAAAGTTAAACAAGTCTGTGGTGTTTGCTTCTGTTTCCTCGTCCAGATTTGACTCTTTGCAGCCAAGAAGAGAAGAGATTTTGTAAAACAGGTCTGTGATGTTAATAGAAAGTATAGAAACGTTGAAATAAGTGATAACAACAGTGCCAACATTCAGTCCTCTGAACAGTGACAGAAGTATAGATCATGTATGTATGACAATGTGTCTGAAGTGTACTTTGTCGCTTAAAACCAAAGGTGCCATTTATCATCTTTGGTGTATTAATCACTCCTTTCTTTTCGAGTGTCACTTCCCAACTCGTGGCAGAGAAATCACAGCCTTGTTAATCTCAGGTGCAGTAGGTAGAATCAAAAATGAAGTCTCTTTTCTTCTACAGTGCGGGCGCCGATGACTCAGTCATTTGTGGCTCCATTACATCCAGGAGACGTTATTGTCTGTGTATCGGGTTCCTTCTAACCGCCGAAGCACTCGCAGCGTCTGAGCTGAATTGGATTTGGCAGCCTTTAATGCCTGTATGAATAGCAATTGTGACTAGTTCAACATTTGAATAGTTCTTAATGTGATTCTTTGCACTCTGCCGACCCTGACAGATGGAGAGAGAGAGAGGAACAAAACAGAGAGAGTGAGAGGAGGAGGGATGAAGGAGGGGGAATAAGGGAAAGGAAGTAAGCAGGAGGGAGGATAATGCAGATTAGAGACTAAATAAGAACTAAATGAGGTCTTACTTGAGAGGATGTAGGCTGGGTAAGCTGAACGTTAGAGGATGCCCAGCCTTTAGAAAATGATCCCTCAATTTAGTGAAGAAAGAAAGTCTTTACATGTGTATTTGCTTACTTGTTGAGGATTTTAGAAGCTTGAAAGTGAGAGTTTCTGTCCAATAAAATGTGATTTCCACTAGAGCTGCAACAATTAATCGATTAGTTGTCAACCATTAAATTAATCGTCAACTATTTTGATAATCAATTAATCCGTTTGATTAACTTTTTAAGAAAAATTCTCTGATTGCAGCTTCTTAAATGTGAATATTTTCTGGTTTCTTTACTCCTCTATGACAGTAAACTGAATATCTTTGAGTTGTGGACAAAACAAGACATTTGAGGACGTCATCTTGGGCTTTGGGAAACACTGATGGACATTTTTCACCATTTTCTGACATTTCATAAACCAAACAACTAATCGATTAATCAAGAAAACAATCGACAAAAATAATAGTTAAACATGACACATACAGTATACATTGACAAAAATAGATAGCTGTCATTAAAATCAGTTTTGCTGCAGAAATTTGGTAACATTTTAAATATTTTTGAGATAATAATCAATATTGATTGATATTGACCCCTGTCACCTCACTTCAAGAAGCTCTTGGGTTTTTGTTGTTGATCACGGTAATTGAGTTTGCATGTTTTTCCTGTACATACTTGATCTTCTGTCAGTTCCTCCAATTTGCTCCAAAGGTCCAAAGACTCCAACGGACCTATAGGTGTGAATGTGTTTGTTTTCTATCTGTATTTTATGCTCTATAACAGCACGACAATATTTAATTTAAAATTGTATTTTGTCACACATTTCGCCTTTATCAAATATTGCTCCTCCATATTGCGATTTTGATAAAATTTTGATTAATTGTGCAGCCCTAGTTGTCTGGCCCAAGGCATGCTGGGATGAACATCAGCTCCTATATCATCCTGAATACAAAGTGAACAAATGCATGAATGATCAGCATTTAGTCCTATAAAGAAAGCAATTTTGGAATAAATCTAAATCCACCCTACAACAGAATGTACATTGTTCTGCTTCTGTGATTTCAGACAATAAAGTCATGATGTAAAACACAGAAAATTATCCTTTTAAACTAAAAAATTAGAGCAAAACAAGAGGTGACAGATTTCTGACACTAATTACTTAAAGACGCAGTATCCGAGGGAGGTTTATTTAAATGTAGGGTTTAGTCAGCCGAACGGGAAAATGCACCCATGCATATACAATCACCAGAGCTGCTTTCATACACCATCACTACATCTGCCTCTCTGATGTTCATCTTATACAGAAAGTCCACAAACTAAGCCGGCAATATAGATCTATTTGTAGTGTAGATGTTTTCTTTAAATGTCTCAGTTGGAAGCTGTCATGCTGTTTGTTCTCCACTAGAGTGAGCTAGTTTCCTTTCCCAGGTTTGGGTTGCAATCAACACTTGAACCACAGGGATGCTCTTGTTGAAAACCTGTTCAGAGATTTCCTGCAGTTTTTGCTTTCAGAGGAGGTGCTCCAGTAACTGGTAGCAACGTGCCTGTTCCTCCTTTATAGTGTTATTTTTAAAGAACAGTCCTCGGGGATTGTTGTTCTTCCTCCCAGTATAATGTTCCCTTTGAGCACACTGAGGAGTCGAGGGTAATCTGTATGCATAAACTCGGTGAAGTAAAGTGAGAAAGTCATAAAATGTAAGCGAAAACACTGAAAACGAGGCACTAATGTGGCGCTGGGTTATGATATGGTGCATTAGAGATTATGTGGGCAGAGATTTCTTTGTGAATGCAGAGAATTTAAATGAACCGAATGTGCAGTTTCACCGCAGAAAAACAAACAAACTCTGAGCCTATTTTTTGACACCCCTGATCTGTCGAATTGGACCGAATCCAAAAGGAACGAGTCGTTCAGCCTCTGTGAGCTTAGCAAAGAGAGGCGATTTGCTGTCACAGACTGCTAAGCAGTTGCAGCAGTTGATACGTTTGCAATTACTCAGTGCCAAAAGCAGCGGCCGTCTAATTAGCTAAGAGAGGCTGTAAGTCATAGGCCAATGAGATGTGATGGCTCGAGCAGATTTATATCCATCATGTGGAAAATCTTCCCCGTGGGCATCCTGCAGCATCGCTCCATCTCGGCTATAAATGAGGGTCATTTGTTAACAGGAAGTGTGTTTGCAGAGATTGTCTGAGGATGCCGAGGACTTTAGATCAGGTTGATGCATGGACTTCTCGTAGGAAGCTCTTCGTATCTTAAAAAGGGGGTAATGATGTGCTTAGTGCTTTAAAGACTTTCCCATAAACAGGGTATATTCTTCTTAAGGAAATCACCACGTCCAAGTTAACATCAGTTGGTAATGTCTCTTTAATACTGAGGAAAATTCAGCACCCGGGTTATGAATTGAAGTCAGTCTAACTGCAGTTAAGTAGCCCCGTGGTGAAGTATAGCAGGGGAAATAACAGTGGCTGCTTAAGAGAGGCGTTAATATATACGAGCAGTGATGGATAGTCACTGTGGAAAAATGACAGCAGTGTGGTCCTTTGGGAAGATGTGCAAGTTTTACCCTTTCTCCCACATAAATATTGGGTATTTGGATAATGTAATACATGGAACGAAATCAAGAGTTTAAAGGGCCAGTGTGTAGCATTTCGAGGGTTCTATTAGCAGAATATAATTTTCATAACTATATTTTATTTGTATATAATCACCTGAAACTAAGAATCGTGTTTTTGTTATCTTAGAATGAGCTTTCTGTTGCTCCTAAAGTAGTGTTATAATGGTAAGGATGGCCTCTGAGCAAGGCAAACGGCATTACCACGGTTTTTGCACCATGCAGCTTACTTAAGCACAGTCTGGGAAAGGGAGGAGTGAGCAGACGGGTACTCAGTCGGTTGCAATCTGCAACCACACAACAAGATGCCGCCAATTCCTACACACTGTACCTTTAAACTTGCAGTTAACAGATTTTTATTGATTTTCTTTGGCCATCAGGGGAAAGTGGAAACTCGCTGTGAACATTGATATATTATCAGCTTTTTTGTTAATAAGACTCCTTTCTGGTCACCTGATGAATGTAAGTCCAATATCCACTCTCCTTTTTAACTCCGTTTTTGGTCTCCACCAAGTCCTGACGGAAGTATCTGGCTCTTTAGCTGCTAAATGCTCCACTATGTTTAGCTGCTAGTCTCTAACTTTGTCAGTCTGCTGTTTGGTGCTGGGCAATGACTTTTTTGAACATTTTCAATAAAAATAGCTGCCTGCTGTGGCTGAAAATGTTCTAGTAGGAGCCATAAATACAAGTCTGAACCTGAAAATGAGCATGATTTGTCCCCTTTAATATCAAACTGGTTTGAAAATCATTACACCGGCCCAACCGTAGCCATTTGATCCATTGCTGATTGGTTATAGCTGCTTTAATAGCCTCATGGAGATCACAGAAGTTTTGTTCAAGTCAATGTATCTGACAGCATCTGCCTTGCTTGCTTTAGATATTCACTATAAAACTTGTGGTTAGTGGAAAAGGCAGCGCTTCTTTTCTCCGAACAGTCGTGATGTTTTTTCAGTTAGATGTGGAATATAAAAGTGCCGTTTTCATGTTGGAGAAAAAATACATTTCCTCAAGGTTGCTAAACCCTGCGTTTAATTAAACAAAATCTACATATTTCTGAAAATGTAAATGTAAAACACTTCTAATGAGGAGTCTAGTTTTTGCTCAGAGATTTATTCTGTCTGATGCTGATTAAAAGATTGCCTTGAGTCAGGTGGGAGTGTTAAACACAGCTGGCCTTGTGTAAAGTAATTCATTAATTTCTCATTTTTGAGAGAAAGAAGTCGCGAAATGAAGCACAAAGAGTATTAATTATGAGGGATTCAAACGTCCTCACTTTCAGGTTGATGCTTCCTATTGCATTCTTGAGGCTGGTTGTATTAATCCATCATGGACAGCAGATGTCCCTGCTAGACTTTTAGATAAAGATTTGTTCTCATTGCTGGTTGCTGATGATTGTATACCTTCTTTTTGTTTCCCTCATCCAAAGAAATGTGTTTTAAATGTGATGAAAACAATGCTAAAAAGCAATTTTTACAACATATGACTTTGACCTATTGCCTAGTGCATGAACCTGTAATCGTATCCGCTCTGTTGATTTATTTAGTTTTCACAAAATTCACTTTCTCGGCTTTTTTTTAAGTTTCAAAGTAAAAGCATAAAGACGACCATTTGTCACTGTGGAGCATGTGAGAGCAGCAGCAGTTTCAGAGGAGAGCTGTATTGATTGAATTCCTGCTATACTTCCATGCAGTTGTTTGTTTCCACCGCACAATTCATCTCAGGCCAAAAAGAAAGAAAAAAAGTGTTGTTATTCAACCCACACAACAATAATGTAATATAGTGGAATAGATCGCAGAAAATCAACATCCCGGCCGCTTCCTTATCCTTGTCTCCGTAGCAACACAATCCCCTTTGCAAGTAAGATGAGATGCACCTTTTTCTCGAGTGTGCCCAGAGGTTCTTGAGGGAGAGGAATATTATTGTTATGCCACAGTCACTGTATGCACATATGGGGTAAGATAATAATCAGACAGTATTACGGCGGGGTGGCTCGCTGCCACCTCCCTTCTTGAAAGGATCTATCACCGCTTTATAGAGTGAACCACACAGAACACCTTCAAGGTCACAGACAGTACTTGATTTCAGACTTTGGTCCTTTTTCAAACGTTGGATTGGCAGAAAATCTAAAGTAAAGTGTGTGTGTGTGCTATGAGTGAATCTGAATTAAATTATTCCCAGCATAAAATCTGAATAAATTTGAAGCACCTTTGAAGAATAGTAAGTACCAGAAATACACTTGGATGACAACTCATTTGGTATTCATGCTAGCGATATGGATGGCAACGTCAAGTAAGCCTGAAGTATCTCAACAACTATTGGATGGATTGACATGAAATTCAGATCAGACATTAATATCCCCGTCATGATGAATAGTCATAACTTTGGTGATCTTCCGACTTCATTGAGCGCCATCATCAGGTCAAAATCTTTGACCAAATACCTGTAAAACGAATGACATTCCCATCAGCCTCAGCTCGGCCGATAATCCCAACCGATATTACTGTCTTTAAGAGGCTGTAGCGGGCTCGGTTTTAAAGCTAGAGTTAAGATATTGGTATCATATGAATCTAGACGACTAAGAAATCCATTGGTACAAACCATGTCATGCTAGCTTATCGGGAAGGAGGATAAATAACGCTACAAAGTTAGACTAAATTTTGGTGAGGAAAAACTGTCATGGCCATTTTCAAAGGGGTCCCTTGACCTCTGACCTCAAGATATGTGAATGAAAATGGGTTCTATGGGTACCCACGAGTCTCCCCTTTACAGACATGCCCACTTTATGATAATCACATGCATTTTGGGGTCAAGTCATAGTCAAGTCAGCACACTGACACACTGACAGCTGTTGTTGCCTGTTTGGCTGCAGTTTGCCATGTTATGATTTGAACATATTTTTTATGCTAAATGCAGTACCTGTGAGGGTTTCTGGACGATATTTGTCATTGTTTTGTGTTGTTAATTGATTTACCAATAATAACTATGTACATATATTTGCATAAAACAGCATATTTGCCCACTCCCATGTTGATAAGAGTATTCAATATTTGACAAATCTCCCTTTAAGATACATTTTGAACAGATAAAAAAATGTGCGATTAATTGTGATTAAATATTTTAATCAATTGACGACAATTTATATAATATTTAAATATAGGCTACACCTATTTTTTTCACATACTTGTATACATAACTGTCTTGGTTATTCTTGATAGCACTACTTTTATTATAATGTTCTAAGATAGAAGATATGAATCATAAGGCACTCAACAAAAACACAATGTTTATACAGATTTATGACTTGACACACAGTGCTGGGCTGCATCAAAATTAATCTTCAGGTTCCCATCTTTCAGATGATGTACACCACTTCTATGTGACATCTACTGTTGACCTGCTATCTCCCTCTAAATCTCCCCCCTGTCCCTACTAAAAAAGACAAAAAAAATGTATTATATTAGTACATTTAGCTATAGAAGGAACATTTTGTTTAACTTAGATAATCAGCTCAGATATATTTGGCTTGTAAATGTTGATTTATGACAATAAAATGTGGTCAAAATAAAAAACAAATGAATCTTGAGAAGAACTCCAGAATCCAAACAGATTATTCCAAAGTAAAATCTACATTAGGGGTAAATATGATCATAATTAATCCTGATAGAGTACTCTACAGTTGTTTTGCAAAGACATGGCTTATTTTCCCCTCATTTTCTGGTTAATGCATCCTATTTTTGTTGATATGTGATCACCACTCCACTGCTGTGTGTTAGAGATGCTGTATAGTCCAGTCCACCCCTCCCCAGTCTCTGAGTAATGGTATGACCCATCCGCTGCTGGAGCAGCAGCTCAGTCTGAAGGGCTAATTTATCTCTGCTGCTCACAAAGTATCAGAGCACCGCTGAAGACTCTGTAGCACCTGAACCTGAACCTGAACCAGGACCAGGACCTGGACGAGAGCAAAGCTGGACCCTTATTATACCATGACCATGTACAAGGGGAAGCGTCGCAACCACCGATGTAAGTTTGCACAGCATCATTAAAGGGAAATATGATGATAATAATATAATAATGCTGATGATGCAGGATACAAGTTGCAAATATTGATTCATTCAAGATGCATTGTATTCCCTTTAATCTGGGCTGCAGGCCTGTTTAAGTTGCATGCAAAGTTAAATGTAAAAACCACCCCTATCTGTTGTCTTTTGTCTGTAATATAATATTATTTTAATCTTGCAAAGTGACCTGCTGTACACTGTTTGCATGCATGAAGCTATATTAGTTTGTAAAAGGCATCCTTTGCAGCTGCTCTGTTGTCTGTTGTGTGATTTATATTCATTCTGCTGCAAGTTTGCATACATTATCACGAGATGTGTCGACTCATCGAGGTTATGAGGTCGCTATTAATAATGAAAACAGTCAGTTTAGGTCCAGTTCAGTCAGAATACATCACCCTTATAATTAGAAATGGCAATTATAATAGACAGGAATTGTGGTCCAAAGTGATGGTTCATGCTGGTGCTTTACACATACTGTACACACATATTCTTCTGTAGTGAGTGGACTTATTTGTTATCCATTAACGAGTCCACTCATATGGTGAGAAGGTAAATGTGTGCAGGGCTGGCTCTAGCCATTTAGGTACCTGTGGTGAAATTTGGAGCCCCTCCTAGCACCGTAAACCACAACACACATCAAGACAAGACAAAAATTATGTTTTTTATTTTCATAAATAACTGTATTTATTATAATATGAATAAACACTTGGTGCCTGATATTGTTGGCTTAAAAGCCTTTAGTCAATTTCACTACAATTTACACTTTTATTAATTAATAAGTGCAGCCGGGTAGATAAAAAAAGTGTGAGACAGAGAGTTACAGGGGTGAAAAGTGTATTTATTTATTTGTTCATTGTTACCTCAATGCAGAAAATGAGGAAGGGAAACCACTGGCATTTTTTTTTATTATTATTATTTTTATTTTAGAGGGCGACCATTGTCCCCCAGAAGGTGGCGCCCTAGGCGACCGCCTATATGGCCTATATGCCTTAAGCCTGCCCTGAATGTTTGTGCTGATGTACAGTATGAGGTCTAAACCCATGGAGCAATGGTGGTCTTGAAAGCACCACGAGTGGGATAAAAAGTAGTCAATTTATTAGTTGACGAAAGATTAATAAGCAAATCGTCAACTTTTAGTTGTTTTTCAGGTAAAAATGTCGATCATCACCCAGTTGAAGCTTCTCAACTGTGAGATTTCACAGAAGAGAATTTATGGATTGTGAGTCAGACAAAACAGGCACTTTGAAGATGTCACCTTGCCTGCAACCAACAATTATTTTCATTGTCGATAAATCTGTTGATTATTTTCTCAATTATTTATTTGGTTTATAAAATGTCAGAAAATGGTGAAAAATGTGAATCAGTGTTTTTCCCAAAGCTTAAGATGACGTCCTCAAATGTCTTGTTTTGTCCACAACTCAAAGATATTCAGTTTACTGTCATAGAGGAGTAAAGAAACCAGAAAACATTCACATTTAACAAGCTGGAATCAGACTTTTCTCTTAAATGACTCAAACTGATTAATTGATTATCAAAATAGTTGGTGATTAAATGAATAGTTGACAACTCGTTGCAGCTCCCTGGTCTTAAGGTAGTTTGTGACTGTGAAAAATTGGGATTTTTCAATATTGTCTGACATTTTATGGACCAAATGGTGATATAATTAATCAATGAATTGATTAAATAGCCAGGAGATTAATTGAAAATGAAATTGTTTGATGCAGCTCTATAACTTTATAACAGGGATGGTATGCTACAGGATGCAAGTCTGTTGTGCATGCTCTGATAATTAAAGCATATGGATATTGCTGTTCACTAATTACCAGTTAAATTGTTGGCACAATATTCCACAAGTGCACACACTGTACAGTCAGGTAAACCTGGCTGTAGAGTAAAGCAGCAATGATTAATCAATTAGTTGTCAACTATTAAATTAATCGGCAACTATTTTGATAATCGATTAATCAGGTTGAGTCAAAATTCTCTGATTCCAGCTTCTTAAATGTGAATATTTTCTGGTTTCTTTACTCCTCTATGACAGTAAACTGAATATTTTTGAGTTGTGGACAAAACAAGACATTTGAGGACGTCATCTTGGGCTTTGGGAAACACTGATGGACACTTTATAGACCAAACAACTAATTGATTAATCGAGAAAATAATCAACATATTCATCGACAGTGAAAATAATCATTATTTGCAGCCCTACTGTAGAGTGTGATACAGGGTTTTGGAGAGCAGGTTTGTGGTCTAGGACTTGTTTTTTTCTTCTTCCCTGTGCAGTGCATATAGGCCAAAAAATAGGCCGCACTGCATAACTTTTTGGATGCACAGCT
>CAKAKR010060586.1:1417-113592 GCA_916700685.1 Adelosebastes latens
AACTTATGGTAATGAGTTGGAATGAAGTTGGCTAAAAAGGTGTAACACAAAATTGGGTGATAATTTATAGTTTATGCTTTATAAACAGTCAAACCAGACCGGGTCAATTTTGACCCGGGAGGACAATAGGTGTCACTATTTGCTGCCATTCAAAAAATTTAAATGGTTTCAAAAAATGTTTTTGACTAAACTTTGACATATACCATCCTGTGATAATCCATCAACATTATGTTACTCTGGTAATTACTATAGTCATAATTTCTGCTTATTTTTACTCAAAAAATAGGTACAATTTCACGGAAATTAGGCTTATTAACCCTAATTTAAAAAAAAAAAGTGTAAAACTTGTGGTAATGAGTTGGAATGAAGTTGGCTAAAAAGGTGTAATACAGAATTGGGTGATAATTTATAGTGTATGCCTTGAAAACAGTCAAACTAAACCGGGTCAATTTTGACCCGGGAAGACAAAAGTTGCATGGTCGACGGGAAGACAACAGGAGGGTTAAACAGGTCTAATTTGCATTGTTCTGGAATTTACTTTTGTTCAATTTTAAATGAATAAGGCATAATATTATTAAAAATTCTCAACCGAGCCATCAGTAAACTATACTTATTCTTATTCATAACGTTGTCCTGGGTTAGTTATCGATAAGTAATAATAATAAGTGAATATGGTGCTGCACAGTTTTATTCCAGAGTAAATCAGCCTTTTCTTTTTATTTCAGTCCCATCAGCGTGGGCTGAATCTGCTCGCAGGAGGACACGGTGTCATTTTATGAGAGCAATATGAGGAACACAGCAGTTGGCCCAATATGGAGGCAAACAATCTACAGTAACAACAATGATGTAACAAAACAATATCAGGGCAGCGGGGAGCGTAATGATGTGTCTGCTCAGCTGGATGTCTGAAATATATACGGAACATATAACAAAGAGAAGAGACTAAATATCTCATCTGCCAGAGAAAACACTGTTAATTTGGCTTTCAGAGAAAAACTACATTCAACAACTAGCAATGAGTGATTTAGAAAATGTACGCTCACATTATCTTTTCTGTTATCATTCAAAACCATTCAATATAGATGTATGGATAGAGAGAAATACAAGGTGATGCGGAAAAAGATATGAAGCAGAAAGCAAATGTTAAGAAAATAATATATAAAACTTTAAAAAGGTTAAAGAATGAAGCCATGAACAAGGAGGAAAAAATACACATAAGAAAAGGAGAATGAAAAGAGGTGTGTGACAAAGAGAGTGAAACAAAAACAAAAGAAGGGGGAAGAATAGAGGGATGTTTGCTGTAAGATGTGGACACACCAACATTTATGAAGTATTGCATATCACATTTAACTACACAGTCTTTAATCTATTTGATCCACAAATTTCCCTTTTTTCCTGTATGTATTTTTCGTGCGTTTTCCTACAAATGTCCAGGAAAAGGTGACACACGTGTCAATTTCCGCTTTAGTGTCAATTTTCACTTTAGTTCAAAATAAACCTACTTAGTTAGGAAAAGATTGCGGTTTGGGTTAAAGTGTTACGATCAGTACGATTTTGGACCCAAATGCAGACACAGACAGTGGAGTTGCAAATTAATAAAAAGGCTTTTATTGCCAAAAGCGGGAATTGTGAACAGGAAACAAACATTAGTTGTCGAGCAAAGATCAAAAGACTAGGAACAAGATATCTCAGAAATATTGCTGAGCGGCCGAGGCGAAACTACCACTTGGGTTGAGTCAACGATCTGGCGATGAGTGACTGGAGTACCGGGCTATTTGAACTGGAGTTGATGATCTGATTGGAAGCAGCCGTGCATGATTTGATCAGGTGGGTTGATTGCCTCAGAGCGCGGGAGAAGCAGAGCCTGCAGGGGAGGAGATCCTCACACACACAAACAGCCAGACAGCCTAGACAGACAGGGAATAGGGAAACACAGGGAAAAAGGGAATAGACACACTAGGAAGGCTGATGGGACCGTAACATAAAGTAACAACGGAAATGCTGTAACTTCAATACGAACGTTACGTTACAAGTAAATCAACTCTGACTTCTAGTTTCACACAGACACCGGCCTCCTGGGTGAAAGTCCTGTGTTTTTTGTCTCACCCATCCACCTTGACCTCCTCCCTACGCAGCGTTCGCTGCTCTCTGTACTTCCCGTTTCACAATTACATGGATTACATACAAATTGAGTTTTTTACTGATTGATTGATTTTGTGCGGGTGGGTGGGTACTTTCGTACTTAAGTTAAAGCACTTCTGGTGTTATTTTAACCCTTTTCCTAAGCCTAGCTTGTTGCCTAAGCCTAAACAAGTCGATCTTTTCATAAACCTAACTGAGTAGTTTGTTGCCTGAGCCTAACCAAGTCGATCTTTTCCTAAGCCTAACTAAGTAGTTTTATTTTGAAAAGACTGGAGCAGAAATTGACACGTGCGTCACATGTTGCTGGACATTCGTAGGAAAACGCACAAAAATTACGTTGTTGAAAATCGTGCTGAGCATCTCGAGAAAAAAAAGGGAGATTCGTGTCTATGTACACAAATCAAATATATTACATTTGTGACCATTTCATGAACCAAGACTGTGTTGGTATATTGGTGTCGATGTCTCTGGATGTTCTCTGCTGCCCCCGTTCTATTTGAGAGGAGAGATAATGAGGATTATCTGCTCTATTTGTTCATCTCGTGTAGAGTCGATGTTGATCTAAATGCACCAGCCTCTCTCTCTGTATGATTTGAGTAAAGGCTTGAGCCACCATTAGGATATTGGAGCTGCAGCAGAGGGTTTGCATGAAGCCTTACATGGTTCTATTATTTTTTTGAAGCTCAGTGAATTCTGCTGCTGGTCGGCCAGCTGAGGAGCTCTGCGTGCTTTATGGATGTTGGACTGAATTTACATGAAGGAACCTGTGTTCACTGACCTACATACACACAGTCCTTTTCCAGCTGCAGACGACTACTCTAATATTCATGTGTACATATATATGCGTGGGTCAAAGACCATGAGGGATATTATAATTCAGATTTAAAAACATAGCATGCATTAAATACAAATTATTATGAAGGAGACAAGCAAAGGCTGAAATGATACATTAAAGCTTCAGTAGGCAACAATTTTTTGACATCATTGGACAAAGATTCCATAATAACCTTTCAGCATATTGTAATCCAAGTGTTATACAAATAAAGATTTTTCTTATTATTATTAAGTTACAGAGTTGTCAAATTTAATACTACTGTCACTTTACCTTGAAATTGTTGTCTCCAAATGTTCTGAATAGTTTTATATTTTTTATTTTTATTCTTATTTTAGTTTTTTTTATATACCACTTATTTATTTATTTTACTTTCTCTATTTATCTGAACTTAATTCTGTCTTTGTGCCACTGCAACAACCAAATTTCCCCACTGGGAATCAATAAAGGTTTATATTATCTTATCTTAAATTCCCCCTTTTCGTTACAATGCATCACTGGAAACTTAATACTCAACAAACAGTAAGTAGAAAAACCCTCTTGATTTGTCTGCAGCCTCATATTAGATTTTTACACATAAGAGTGTGGATTTGGTCTCACATCACTTCCATTAAAATCCCTTTACAAGAGGACATATTAGTGGATGAATGGGGTATAATATGTTCAAAGGTACACAAACCATCAACACACAACTAAGATTAATACAATATAACTGGATTATGAGAACATACATCACCCCTGTAATGTTAAACAAATTTGATGTGAATATCCCTGACCAATGCTATAAGTGTTTATATGATTGCTTGTGGGAAAGTGCGGCGGTTTTGGACCTCTGTGACACGATATATCTCTCAAATTACTTCTTCTCCAATACCATTAAGTTATCAGTTATGTATATTAAGCATTTATCCAGACAATTGCTCTCTCACTCATAGAGAAAGAAAAAATTGTTGATCTATGTCTAATAAAAGTCAGGCGATTGGTCTGTGCTGTTAAAATGTTGGTGTTTGACTGCTGTTTTAAGATACAATTGAAAATAAAACGTGAATCTATCTGCTCAGTTCTCTGTGGAGAATCCATGCCTTTTCTCCACATGCTCTAAATATCACCAGCAGAGGGCAACGTGCTGACTGTACATAAGGATGCTGTCGGCCTGCAGCTCTTAATTGGACTGTGAGTTCGGTCCCTGGTGGCTAATGAGTGGGATGACGATGCCTTCGCTGCTTGGTCAAAGGTGACGTGAAATAACTGTCCCTGAAGTACACACACAGTGCGGAGGATGTCCCCATGGGCTCTCAGCGACATGTATCACGAGTGGCCTCGTGAGCTGCTTGTGGGTTGAGATGGTCATCCCGAGGTCCTCTATGGCCCCTGGCTGATTAATGATTATTCATGTCTGATTAATATCCCTCAGGACACGGCCTGGTACTGTCACCATCAACATTAGGCTACCTGTGTTCAGATTTATTGCAGGCATTTAGGATATTCACAGTGGATATTTGTCTCCTAATGGCTCCACTTTTATATTGTTGCCCTCCTTCACTCCTATAAAGTATAAAGACTACATGGAGTCAAGGGCAGCGGTGGTATGAACACATCCTTCTGATCCGGCTGAAAGCTTCACAATCTTTAAGAGCATCTGTGCAAAAACAAGAATATTAAGAAGCTGCTTTTTATGATAATATGAGCTTATTACTCTGCGTCACAATCACTTGTGAAGTATTAAGAGCTTTAAATAGAGTCCAAAAACACCAGAGCTCAGCACACAGTCAGATTATGGAACCCTGTGGGTAGTAACTGGGTGAGGATGGGACTGGTAACGTTTTACAGATTCAGCCAGAAGAGTTAGAGTTAGAGACAAGATAGAGATTCAGAGTCTGTTTCACTGTTTTGCAGAGTGTATTTTGCAGAGTGTGTCGGAGGGCCGTCCTCCTGAACTTAAAGCTGGAGGATATCTTTTTTCTTCATCTGTTTACAACAATACTGCCTGGTGAAAATGAAACACTTCCAGTCTCCTCCTCCTGCCTACTGTCTGAGTTTCAGCTGCTCAACCAGGGAAGGATGGTGTTTAAAGTGCTGCAACGAGACCTTTAGGACACAACGTCCAAACAGACAGAAAAACAACTAAAGCATTACAATTATTAATCAATCACTTTGCTGGCTTCGTCTTTTTTTTTTTAAATGACTTTACTGTTTGCAGTTTTAGGTGCTCGTGGGTAAGTGGGCTACACTTTTTGTCAGCCATAATCTCTGAACAGTTAACGATAAAAAAACAGTGACTGTCCAGCTTACTTTGAAAGGAAGTCCTTGATACGTATAGGATGGCAGTCTGGAAAACATCCGAGGCTTATGTCACATGACATGAGAATGCTGGGTAGTATGCGACCAAAAAGTGACTCCAAGGGGTCTTACAAAGGGTCAGTATATGACGAGTTGAGTTGAGAACGCGTTGGCGATGCATGCAGGTCTGAATAATAGCTTCCGGGTTAATTTCCCAAACAAAGTTATAGTAATTTTCATTACAAAATACCACACTGAATATTTTGTGTAGCTATGGGTAAATATGTGAGCTTGTGTGTATAAGTATATGTGGGGGATACAGGGAGGACTATATGTCCAGTGAATGTGTAATGTTTTCTTGTGAGACCTCAGCATGTGCACATTGTGAAGAAAAATTTCCTTCCCTTCAGGGGTCCCTCCCAACTCATCACATACTGACGCTTTGTCAGACTCCTCAGTGTGACATTACAGTCTCGGTAAACACGTGATTAAAGTTGTGAATTAAACAAAATCACTTTCTTAGGATTAGGCAACAACACCGCTAGGTTAGTTTTAGGAAAAAACAACATGTTTGGGCTAGAAAATCAACACGTTCTCAATCCAACTCGTTACATAGTACCGCTTTGTCACGCCCCTTGGCATCACTTTATTTTCAGCATCAAAACCACTATAGTTCCCCTTGGGTTCCGTCACTTTAGGGTTAGGCAACAAAACCACCAGGTTTAGGAAAGAACTGCATGGTTGGCCTTAAAACTACTATGTTTGTACAGTGAAAATGACACTGAAAGCTGTGAACACCGGACACAAATGAACAGCTGATTATAACGTGGTGCAGGGGACACGAACAGCCGAAGAGATCTCCTGGATAAAAGCCCTGTGTTTGTTGGACCCATTCACCTCCCCTCCTGCCTGCCAGGTGTGTGTCTTTTTGCTCTTTAAACTATGTCACCACACTCCTGGAGCACTTTCTCTGAGCGTTTACTGTTTCAGCGGATGGGTTTACATTGTCTCATACAGGTGCCAAAGGGTGTCTAGTATGTTGCTATCATACTCTAAGGAGCGTGAAAGTGTTTGTATTTTACACTCTGGGAATTGAACGGCCAACCTCTGAGGGAGCCGACACATTATTTTTTGGTTGCATGTTTTTTGATAAAGTAATCTCCAAATTTGAGCCTGAATGGATTCACGTTATATTACTGACTGAAGGCATTTCCCCCTGTAGTGTCATCAGATGAAAGACTGCACAAATCCACCCTCATAATTGAAATGATTGACTGATGTGCACCACTGTAACACAAAGAGACAGGAGGGGTGTGAAGTGATGACTGTGCTTCAGTTGTGCTGACCTTAAACCTGAACTGTAACCTTCTTGTAGTAACTTCTAAAGTTCACCTATAACAGTTATGCTAATGCCGCTCTAGCACCACATGAAGGAACAAAATGACCGAAGAGTGGTGAACACAGCGGCGACATGAACCAGCAGCAGATGTTTAACCTCTTAAAAACGTGTGTATATTTTCATTTAACACCTAAAATACTTACCCAAAATGAATCAGGACTAGCTCCTCAACCATAAGGCTTATATGCATATATTTGGTCGCATTTGAAAGGTAAAAATCTAAGGAATATGAACAAATTATAAGTATAATAAACTATATTAACATAGAGATTATGATGGAGATGCAATAAATTAAAAAAAGAAAAGGATTTTCATCCTCTCCTAGTATAAAATCTTAATTTCAAAGGCAATATCACCATTAAAACAAAGATCCCATAGACATGATGCAACTGAATGTGTTCTACTACTCTTTGACTACAACTGTTACTATAAATGTGACGAAAATACGCTAAAATCCAACATTTACAATAAAACTTATGAAGATATACTCAGGCGCTCTCCATGTTTTGGTCATATTTTTTGTTTACTGGGACTTACAAAATCGATTTATTTCCATATAACCACATTACAAATAACAAAAATATCTCAAAAAACATTGAGATAGTAATAAACACAATCAATACCAAGCAATATTCCTATGAATGAAGAGCTCCATGCTATACAGCAGATACATGGAGAAAGGAAGGTCATACAGTGTCCACAGAGGTATCAAGTAAGATCTTAAGAAAGACTCATGTAAGAGTTGGTAAGAGAGTAGACCATGGCTGTATAACAGGAGGGAGCTTATGAAATGGTGTATGAGAGAACGCTGTGACTGAAGGACGAGATGGAAAGAAAGACAGGTGAGAGGAGAGTGATGGTGAGAGAAAGAGGAATGAGAAATAAGGAGGTGAAGGGGTGACAGGGCTGAGATAGGGAAATAAAGGTTGGCATGCCCAGAGAAAGAGTTGGAGAAAGAAGGAGAGACGAGTGGGAGAGTGGAGAGAAAAGGTTAAGTGGGATGAGACAGCAGCAGAATAGTGAGCGCAAAGGCAGGTAAGGTAAGAGAGCTGTAAATGATGAATGGAGGAGAGAATAGGTGAGGAGTGAAAGAAAGGGAGAGGAGAGGAGAGGTTGGAAAGTTTTTAAGAGGCTTCGGACAGCAGCGGAAGATTGATGGCAAAGTCACAGAGTGTCGTTTATGATAAAAAAAGATGTTGGAGAGTGTCGAGAGAGATAGATGAGAGGAGCAGTGGAGGTGTTAGAGGTTGGGAGAGAGGTGGAGCAGCAGAGGGGAGAGGAATGTCTGAGAGAGAGGGAGGAGGAGGAGCAGGATATGGGTTCAACACAAAGAAAAGTGAGGGAAAGTACGGGAGAGAATGATAATAGATTTAAAAGGAAGATGAGAGCATGTTAAAGCATCAGTTTATTAATGTGTGAGTAAAGAAGTGAGCGATGCATCTACCGCATGGGAGACAGTCCTGGATGGTTCCCATAGGGAAGCAGCTGTGAGCTGCTCTTTAAAGGTACAGTGTGTACGAACTGGCGGCATCTAGTGGTGTGGTTGCAGATTGCAACCCTCCGCTCACTCCTCCCTTTCCGAGACGTAACGTGCAGAGTTCAGAACCGTGGTAACGCCGTTTGCCTCGCTCAGACAACACATTCTCACTCACAACTTGTCAAATACCGCTGCTTGGTCAGTGCCCCTCGGCATCGGAGACCGACGCACGGGGTACCCCTATTGCACTACTTTTGGACGGACCAGGGATGGGTGTCAATAGACCTCTTTTCTGTTAGTAAACATGATGACGTATTTTGTGGGCGGAGCGTTAAGTGGAGGCAGAATCATTCTCTGAACATGTTAGTTAACACTGGCTAGCAAGTTTTGTTGGCTTGTCTTTTTAACAATGGCTGATGAAAATACTAGTTTCTCTCTAAAGCCTGCTCTCCTTCCAGCGAAGTAGTCTCCCAGCGACGAGGAGTGAGGCAGAGGGACGTTAGACCCAGGACTGCTGCTGGCCACCAGCCCGCTGCTTGGCTAATTTTCTGTAACCAGTGTTGCATGAAAGCATGACGGAATTAACAAGCTAGCTAAGTAGCCAGCTGTCCGACCAGCAGCACTGTAAAGATAAATTGAGGGCGTATAAATCTTTGGATGAAACTTGAATAGCAGAAAGTTCACGAGCAGGCCGCCATGTTGTTTCCTGTTTGAGATGGCAAGCAGAAAAACCAAGGACCATCATGGAATGCATCCACTATAGGGTATGTCACCGCTTGAACGACCAGTTGAGTGAAGCAGCACGTCCCCTAGTGTCCTCGCCGGACATGGTGGACATGTACCTCTGGATTTAACATTATAGACATGACCACTGACTATTTGTTTTACAATTTAGCCACAAATTCACAGACTGACCAAACACAGTCCAGCCATATACTCGGTTTTTATACCCGAGTCTTGTTTAATTTGGGTAGGGGGCATGTTCAAGCTAAAAGAGGGGTGTTCAGTTGCTCTTATAGGCATCATTAATGAGCACCTGGGTCACATTACATCTGCAGGAGTATTTACTTTTCCCTAAAGGAACAGGTTTAACACATCTGTGCAATTCCACATCAAGATGTCATTCTGATGAACGAAAACTAAACGTCCAGTGTTTCTCTGACAGTAATTATATTATCCGCTGTGGTAAACACTGTAACACATCTGCGTCTCCAGCAAAGTACAAAAAAATAAGGCTTAGCTAAAACAAGTAAAACCATCTGTGTTTTAAAAGTATGATATTATACACAGCCGTTTGGAACTGATAATCTGCCACAGTTAAACACAGAAAAACACTACCTCTTTTATTAATTTTAATTCAAGCTTGTTCTAAAACTATAAACATTACAAATTATAAATTCACAGAGGAAATTAATCATGGTACTTTTTATTATTAAATTCTTCTCATAATGTGTTTTTTCCAATAAAATGTTTTGAAAAAAACATAGTTGATGACACAATAATTACCGTGCCATTAAATTGCTAGAGAAATACACAGCATACATATCACAGGGATATTTTGGCAGCTTCTTTTTCATCTCGCTGCGGGTGAACTGCTCAGCAACAAAAGGCAATTTACGGCAATCACTGTTTGTTCGCATAGTATCATTTGTGTGATCGACTCCATTGAAAATGCAATAAAGGCTCTGTTGGAGAAGGAATTTACTTTCATTAACGGACCACAATTTTCAGGGATGTGTTTGGGCGACTGCATATCTTCTTTGAAGCATGTGACTCTCACTGATGAGCTGCTTCTCACACAGTAGAGGAAGATAATAAAAAAGATAAAGATATAATGGACAAGAGAGCTGTTTCTTCATTTTAGGCTTAATGAAGCTATGTTTCAAAAAGCAACATGAGCATTGGAAATAACAAAAGTACTCAGATCTACAGTGATAATTCAATGTATTTTACAGGTGTACAACTGAGATGTAACTTGGCTATTTTCAATATAAACTAAACAGTATGTAATAATGTGATCTCAAAAAATAAACGGCACTCCTTTCAAGAAGTTCATCCACTTTAATAAAAGGTACCCTGTGGAGTTTTTGACCACTACGAGAGCTATGGAGAAATGTTTTTATGAATGTTTCACGCTCCACTGACCAATACTTGGTGGCGGTTAGCAGCAATGTAACATAATGCAGCAACAAAGGCAGATAAGAAGAACACTGCTGTCAAATAAACATGGATGTAAACAATACACAATTTTGAATATTAAAAATATCAGCTTAGCAAAGGCTTTATAAGGAAATGCATTCAACATGTTTGTTGACCTCACAAATACACATAACATGTTTTGACTCGTCACTTGTCACTGTACGTAACGTTGTTTTACGTAACGTTGTTTTACGTAACGTTGTTTTACGTAACGTTGTTTTACGTAACGTTGTTTTACGCAAGGTTGTTTTACGCAAGGTTGTTTTACGCAAGGTTGTTTTACGCAAGGTTGTTTTACGCAAGTTTGTTATACGCAAGGTTGTTTTACGTTTTACGTAACGTTGTTTTACGTAACGTTTTTTTAGATAACGTTGTTATGCTTTTTACCCAACGTTGTTATACGCAACGTTGTTATACGTAACGTTGTAATTCGCAACGTTGTTAAATGCAACGTTGTTATACGCAACGTTGTTATACGCAACGTTGTTTTAAGAAACGTTGTTTTACGTTAAATTGTTTTACATTAAATTGTTTTACGTTAAGTTGTTTTACGCTAAGTTGTTTTACGTTAAGTTGTTTTACGGAAAGTTGTTTTACATAAAGTTGTTTTTGATAACTTTGTTATGCTTTTAACGCAATGTTGTTACATGCGACGTTGTTACATGCGGTGTTGTTACATGCGGTGTTGTTACATGCGGTGTTGTTACATGCGACGTTGTTACATGCGACGTTGTTACATGCGACGTTGTTACATGCGACATTGTTACTATACGCAACGTTGTTACTATACGCAACATTTATTAAACGTTTTTTGCAACCCAGTTTTACTCCTAACTTACTTACTTAATACCTCTTTTCACTGGCAATTGACTTAAATTACTTTCAAATGATACACTTATTCTTTTAGTTGTAGCCTTGTTTTCATAATTATCAAGAGAGGGTGAAAAGAAAATAAGCGGTGGAGTGAAATGTCTCCTCTTGCTCTCTGTGATCACCTCACTGTGTTTTAATGCAGCTCAATTCAACATTATATATCAATATTATATTTCATCATATATTTTTTTCTGTTTCTGTTGTCAGACAACCAGCGGTTATTAACGAGCTGCTGAGCTGCAGATGAAATCATTATTTTATATAATGGAACATCGTCAGACAGAATAAACAATAGATTCAGTTTAATAAAAAGTAGCTGTGAGACTGACGGTGCTGACATTTAAAATGAGAGTTATAGCATGTTATAATATTGAGACAATCTGAAACACGCTCACTGTGTAGGATGTCAGAGAGCAGAAGTCAGCACTCTGCCACATCTAAACCCTCCTCTGCTGAAACACAGGAAACACCAGAACCAAAGAAGGCTCCATTATCTTTAAAGGGACCCTTGACAAACGCTGTTCATTGAAAATAGAAACCAATTGCTGCCCCGATTAACAGCCATGCTCATGCAGAACTAAGTGTCCCAATTACCAACAGCAATGTTCTTGCAGATGTGATGAGAAGGCAAAATTACATGACTGAAATGTTGGTTAAACAACAGAGTCTCTTGCCTTCCAATTTGAGAAAAACAACAAAAGGTTAAAGTTAAGCCACAAAACATCTGTTAGCATCCAAATGAGCTGCAGATGTGTATTTATGCTGTAAAACATGAAAAATGTCTTTAACTTTTTTAACAGCTAGGGCTGTCAAAGTTAACAAGATAATAACACCTTAACGCAAATTTGTTTTAAAGCCACTAATTTGTTTAATGCATTAACACAACGTTTTAGGTTGTAGTAGGCTCAGTTTTAAAGCTAGAGTGAAGATACTGGCATCATATGAAACTAGAAAACCATTGGTACCAACCATGTCATTCTAGCTTGTTAACGCTCCAAACTTGCGCTAAATTTTGGCGAGGAGAAACTGTCATGGCTATTTCCAAAGGGGTCCCTTGACCTCTGACCTCAAGATATGTGAATGAAAATGGGTACTATGGGTACCCACGAGTCTCTCCTTTACAGACATGCCCACTTTATGATAATCTGATACAGTTTGGGGCAAGTCATAGTCAAGTCAGCACACTGACACACTGACAGCTGTTGTTGCCTGTTGGGCTTGAGTTTACCATTTTATGATTTGAGCATATTTGTATGCTAAATGCAGTACCTGTGAGAGTTTCTGGACAATATTTGTTATTGTTTTGTGTTGTTAATTGATTTCAAATAATAAATATATACACACATTTGCATAAAGCAGCATATTTGTCCACTCCCATGTTGATAAGAGTAATAAATACTTGAAAAATCACCCTTTAAGGTACATTTTGAACAAATAAAAAATGTGTTCTTAATTTGCTATTAATCACGATTACATTTTTTAATCGATTGATAGCCCTATAAACTACATAAATGTGTCTTCTGAATAAGAGAAGTTCCAGTCCTGAAACATTTCCTGTGGACATTGAAAGCGGGACTGAGCCGGAGCACAGAGTGTTTCCAGCTGACCGCCCCAACACATCCCTCAGCTGCAGTTGGTGGGGGACAACAGTCACAATTGCAGGTTGAGTCTTTAAATCTCCTCCTATTTTCCTCCCACCCTCCCCCGTCTCTGCTGGAGCTTGCTTACCACACATGGTGTGTGTGTGTGTGTGTGTGTGTGTGTGTATTGGACTTTGTGTTTTTTCTCTGCATGTGCGTGTACTGTGTGCAGTATGTCTGTACTTAGTACTTAGATCCTTTACTGAAGTAAAATACCAATACAACAATGTAAAAAATACTACATCAAAAGTTAAACTCCTGCATATAAAATCCACATCCAATTACAGATAATGGATGGATGGATGGAGTTTGCTTTGGTGTTTGGCGCATACACAAGGAAAATAGTAAGATAAACTGAAATTAAGAATAAGAGCAGATATTGCAAAAATCAAGAAACAAAAATATAGAATAGGAAGAAATTACAATAAATATATATACGATACATACAGACATATGTACAATATATCTATTATATAATATCTATTATATATAATATATATTAAAATGAAAGAAAAGTAAAAGTACACAAGTACAGGTCTGTGTCTGATGTTATAAATGTGTGTGTGTTATCAGTGTTTCTTCTTGATTTGAGTTTTAAGAGGTTGTGCGAATGTGTGTGTGTGTGTTTGTGGGTGATTGTGTTTCTTGTACAGCATTTTAAGTTTTAGACCTTCAGAGTGAGGGCATGAGTGTGTGTGTGTATGTGTGTGTGTGTGTGTGTGTTTGTGGGTGATTGTGTTTCTTGTACAGCATTTTGAGTTTTAGACCTTCAGAGTGAGGACATGAGTGTGTGCATGTGTGTGAGTGCAGGGGTGTGTGTACATGTGTTGGTTTTGTTCTAAGCTATTATCTGCATTACTTACAGCAGTGAGTGTCTTTCACTGACACACATACACACACACAACCTTGTACTTCTACTATCTTTGTGAGGACACTCACTGACATAATGAATTCCCTAGCCCCTTTCCCTAATGTGAGCCCTCACAACTAAATGCCTGACCCTGACCTTTACCCTAACCCTAATTATAACCTGGACCATAAAACCAAGTCTGAACCCTCAAACAGGCCAAAATGTCTTCACTTTCCAAAAATGTCCTCACTCTGGAGGTCTAAAACTCAAAATGGTCCCCACAAAGATAGCTGTACGAGGACCACACACACACACACATACACACGCGCACACACGCACACACCATGGCATATAATCAATACACCTTAGTTAGAGAAAGTCGTGGATGATGTTGATGGACTGTTTCACCAGATTACACGGTGTTGGATCGCAGGTCGATGTGACACCAGCGAAGCCTTGCTTCTGTTCATTTGTGTGTTGCAGCAGGAGGTGATCTAGGGTTAAAGGGCTGTTAGCTCTAAATACCTGATGCAGCCCCCTTACAATTGCTTTTTAAAGGACAGAAAGTCTGGTGAGGTAGCATTTAGCATTTATGCACCTGAAGAATGGAACAGTTTGCCTGCTGATGTTTGACACTTTGTTATTTTATAAGAAACAACCTGCCTGTTGGGCATGAGTTTGCCATGTTATGATTTGAGCATATTTTTATGCTAAATGCAGTACCTGTGAGAGTTTCTGGACACTATTTGTCATTGTTTTGTGTTGTTAATTGATTTCCAATAATAAATATATACACACATTTGCATAAAGCAGCATATTTGTCCACTCCATGTTGATAAGAGTAACAAATACTCGACAAATCTCCCTATAAGGTACATTTTGAACAGATAAAAAATGTGCGATTCATTTGCGATTAATCACGATTAACTATGGACAATCATGTGATTAATCACAATTAAATATGTATTTAATTGGCAACCCTAATAATAACATATTACCACATAAATAACATCCAGAAAGTTTTCAGCCGTCCCCAATCAGGACAACTGTTAGTACTGGAAGTATGTGTTATACTATTCTGAGCTATCCTCTGACGCATCTTATTTTCTACCTGAAATTGAAACAAGATGAACCACAGATAATAGAAGGCAGTGCAGACAGTTCACCCTCTGTTTGTGTGCAGCTGCAGATTGGCAGCTTTAGAAGTTGACTTTGGAGGGACTTCTGCTGCAAACTGACACCTCAGTGCAAAAAGGCCACAACCATCTCTCTCTCTCCCCGCTTCAGTGTGTCTGCTTTTCTTTTTGTCTCTGACATCTGTCTAAGTCTCTCCATCTCTCTGCCTTCTTTATGTTTTCATCTCTTCACTCTGTTACATCAGAAATAATCTCCATCTCACACCAACCAACGAGTCTCTATAACTGCATCCTCTCTCGAAGCACTCAGCCACCCCCTCTTCCTCTTCTGCAACCTCTCATTGCATATTGAATACCCTTTAGCTATAAAAATCTCATCAGCAGGGTGACTACTGTAAGTACCAGACAACTGCTGCATTTAACTATATGTTTGTATGCAAAACAGTTAAGTCAACTTATCTATAGATCCCAAAATTTCGCAAATTTGTCTCAGAGGGCTTTGCAATTAACCCAACGAGACCCTCAAACCTCAGACCCTTGATCAGATAAGGACGAAACAACCCAATTGCCAGAAATGTTTTTGGCAAAATACATTTCTGTAAACCCCCAGGATATGTTGAATGTCAACTTTTCTGAATCAAGAACATGTTTCATTAATATTTTCATTAGCATCATATCATGCTTGCAGAAATGCACAATGCCACGTGGTTAACGTTGTGAAATGATTGGTTAGGTTCAGGCAACAAATCTACTTGGTTAAGGTTAGAAAAAAAATCATGGTTTGTGTTTGAATAATAACTTAACAATGTTACGTCGTACAACTATATTGTTTAACAAATGGTCAACTCGAACAGTCCTGCGGCTCATCTCCATGTTTCCATTCAGATGCTTAAAAGGCAGGAAATCCGCTGGATACTTTTAAAGGGGACATATCATGCTCCTTTCAGGCTCATACTTGTATTTTGTGTTTCTACTAGAACATGTATACATGCTTTAATGCTCAAAGAACACATTATTTTCTTCATACTGTCTGTCTGAATATACCTGTATTCACCCACTGTCTGAAACGCTCTGTTTTAGCGCCTGTCTCTTTAAGACCCCCTCATGAAAAGGCCCAGTCTGCTCTGATTAGCTTGTGAGAAAAATATGGTGCACCTTTGCAAAGGTAGTTCTCAAGTTGTGGGCAATATATATGCCAATGAGCCTGCATGTGACATAGGAAGGGGAGCCAAATGTGAATGGCTTGTTGAATCACATGTTTTCTGATCAGGCAGCCCATAAAAAATGACTGGGTTGTCTTATTTCACATTTTGTGGGTTGTATAGGCACAAGCACTGAAAATGTGAGTTTTTTCTCGATATGTCCCTTTTAAAAAACAGCAGCACATGTACAGTACAGGACTCCAGACTATGTCTGCAGAGATGAATAACTCAGTGATTTATGTGAAGCCGCTGCACAGCTGGGCCCCAACCAGGAGGTCATGTTCCTTACCTTGGCAATAATATTAAATACAACCTCAGATCACAGGCAGCAGCTGCACCCCTTACAAGTGTGTGTGTGTGTGTGTGTGTGTGTGTGTGTGTGTGTTTTGTCTGTTTTCAGTACAGTACTCTACAGTTGCCCTGAAAGCTCAACAGACTGCAATTTAAGAAAATGATGAAAAGATCTTTATCAATCAGGCAACATAAATAGCAAAAATTACAACCAAATGTAGAAAACATGTATTTTACGTGTAAAATGTGTGTATTTAAAGGGTCACTTCACCCTTTAAATACACAAAAAGCATGACAGAGAAAATGTCCTGGTTCTGGTTCGGTGGATAATCCTTCGACCTTGCTGTGAAAAGTTTCCATTGGAAATTCTTTCTACCAAAATAGTAGAAAGCAAGGTCAGCAATTAAACAGTAAGGTCAATCTTTTTGTGAAAAGAGATGTTGCTGTTGAAGTTTTTTAATTTACTTTTTCTCAGAGCTGTTTGCAGCACAAACCAAATTCCACTGACTTCTATTGTGTCGGGGTGAAGGCAGAAAATCCTGACTAGATACCAATAAATGTTCGGAAGATAGAAAAGAGTTACTATTCTCTCTTTTTTTGTAATTTTAGTGATCAGAAGGTTCTTTCACAAACTACATTTTAGCTTTAGATCGATTTTGTGTAAACTTTTGTGTATTACAAATGTCAGCGGAGCAACACAGCGACAGTCATGGCAACTGAAAAACACAGACTGAGAGTCTCCATCCGTGCTAGCAGCTCTGAGGTCGTACAGAGACACGGCGCTGCTTTGAGGAGAGGAGTAAAGAAAGGTAGAACACATGAGAGAGGAGAAGACAATAAATAGGAAGTCAGACAAGCGAGGAGAGAGGAGGAGGAGAGGATAGACGGGTGGAAAACACAAACATTAATGGGTGCCATAAAATGCATGCTGCATGAAGAAATGATATTAGCATTGCAAATATTGTCCTCCCCTCTGACCTCCTCCTCTTCCTCCTCCACCCTGCTCACTGGTGTCTCTATACACCAGTGGATATACCTTTTAAAACATGCAGTTTAATCAGGTTGGACGGTGGCAGTTTCAGCCTAAATGACTAGAACAAGTGTCCGCTGTTTGACCTTGGCATTTCACATAAGGAGATGCATGAGTCTCCTGGGAAATGAGCTATTCTGAGGGGTTGAAGAAAACACTTTTCCTCCGCTGATTAATTCATGAAGTGCGTACGTATCACAGCAGATTCTGTCTTCTAATCTCGGATGTCACCGTATACAAAAGCTCTCCATTAAAACGCCACGCTAATAAAACTGATTCTGAAACCTGTGATGGTAAATCATTTATGTTTTCATAAAAGGTGCGTGTAGATAACATAATGTTGAGATATTTTCAGCAGCTACAGTGGAGTTTGATAGCAGCTATTAATCATTTATCTGAACTACCAACAGGCGTCCTCAAAATTCATGAAGTTCGTTGATATGCACGTGTGTGTGCTTCTTGTTTTATTCACTGAGGACTGACGGATGTAATGTGATGTAGGCAAGAAAGGCTGAGGGAACCCTAAAGTAGGTGGATATCTGAACAACATCGAGACTGTCCTCTCAAGAAAGACAACAGCATCACTCATTTCAGCCTAAACATCTGTTTCAGCCCAGTCGCACAGCAGTTTGTGAAATAATCACGACATTTAATGTATTGATTCGTGTACAGGGCGGCACGGCATTTGACGCTCTTTATACTTCCTGATTCATGATTACGTCGATTAAATATACATTGATTTTGTGGGATATACATGATTCTTGTTTTGAATTTGTACTGTTGTTATTCAAGGTAACGCTACAAATTAATATGATGTTAAACTCTGGATGTGTTTAAACTTGAATATACGTCAGAATATGTTGATCTGAGGAGGATTTTCCGTCTCGGCTGTGAGGCGGATTTCCTTTCACACACAAACCCATCTCACCTGTCCATTGTAGCCTACATGCCTGGTGTCACCTGGGACCCTGAATTTAAAGCACATTCTCTCAGTGCTTAATCCTGAATGAGTCAGCCATTGCATTCACATCAGAGAATACAAACAATATACTTCTGTTACATTTAGATACAGCAAATCCCCATTCAGAGTACAGCAAACAGCTTTTATCAGCGTGAGAATGGGACCCTGTTAAGCACACAGGGGCTAATCCCTCTACATTATTTGATATTACAAACCCTGCGCTAGAGTACACAGAGGCGGACGTCTATGCATCTGTGGGAGTGTGCATGAGTTTGTGTGTTTAACTTCAAAAAAGTTGAGTTTTGTGTGGAAAATAAGGTGCAGAAGTTTGTTTGAGGTTTACAAAACAAGTGAAGCAGCGTAAAAAATTCATGATCCACTTATCTAAGATGAAACGTACATATGTGGGTGCACAAGCTTTATGTATTCTGATTCAAATTTAGCAGATCAAATATTCAATAGCTCACCTCCTGTTGCAGTCAAAGCCAGGGGCACTTTGCTCTTTCAAATCCAAAAAAAGAAGAGACACTTCAGGTCTTGTGTATCACTTAAAACCTGAAACACTGGTTCCCTCAGTTACATTTTACATTTAAAGCATTTAACTAAAAAGTTGTTTTGTTTATTTATCTAAAAGTTATGTTTGTTGTAAAGTTTTATTGATGTGTGGTAATGTGGGTTTAAGTTGTGGCCCATACATCCACAAATATGTTTCTAACATGTTTTTCCTGATGAGACATCTCCTCAGGGCTTATGGCACATTCACACCAAGACAGCAAAGCAAACTTTTCATGCGGCACAATTACATACAAAGTCAATGCAAAGAGGCAAATAGATGTGAATAGACCCGAATGGCCATTCATGAAAGACATTTGTGTGACGCTGCGTTGTGAAAGCTTATCAGCGTTGACATTCTCCTGCTGTCATCACTGACATCCTGACGTTGTTGAATCAGAAGTGGAGGAAAAAAATATAGCCGTCTGTGGTCACCCAGAGCTATGATAATACATTATATCTGTACATAGACCGGACCAAACTCTGTGTATAAATGTATGTGTATAAACCACAGATTGTCTATGGTATAAACAACAACGTTGCTGCCCTATTTATGCCTATATGACTTTATGTTGAGTGTTGATGGAGCAGCTGCATAGCCTGGCACTGATCAATCCAAACTCCATTCACAAAACAAGCAATTTAAAACGTTTTTTTTTGTCGTCTTGCGGACAGACCTGACAAAGCATAAAGTCATACTTTTTACAAATACATTATTATTTAGTTATTTCTGCATCCTTTTGATCCGTTTATTGGAATTAATCACAGCACGATCTGTTTATTTTGGGTTCATACTGCAGTAGCGACATGTGGCTTGCTAGATACAGTCAGTGCAATGGCACTGTATGTGAATAAAGGGTGAACCAGGACACAACAGTTACGACCTCTTTAAATGTACTATACTACACAATAGCACGTGACGATGGCAGCTACGTTTGCAGCTCAACACCAATCAGTTTATTTCATGTTTTTATGCTTCATTTCTACTCTGCTGCTTTGTAATTACATGAAAGTAATGAAGCAGGTTCCAGCAGATATATAATAAGCACATCCTGCTATTAATCCTATGTCTCCAAACCTACTCTAGTTATGTTTACCTTATTAAATATTTAAATCTTGATCCTCAAATCATCTTTATTATGTCTCATGTGGCTTGCATTAGATTTTAATGGAGTTTCGTTCTCTTTTTGTGTCAGTGTTATACATGTGCATGTTCATGTGTGTACATACATAAATATACAGGCAGTATGAGTGCATGTTCTATATGGGTTCTCTCCCATTCATTAGTGTCAGTTAGTTCTAAGTGTTGCACCTGTGTTGCGTGGGAGGATATTTGTGCTTCTCTTCCCTTCCTTCTGTTTGCATTTGTGTTTTGTTCCTCAAACTGGCCTCTTGAACGCAGCAACAAGCCTCCTTCACATCCTCCTCTCTTCACCCGCCTTCCCTCCCTCCCTCTCTCTCATCATACATTGCATCACTCCGTCCATGTTGCCTGTCTCTTAGCTTTTCTTTCCTTCCGTCACAACTGCATTGCTCTCGGCCTCGCTGTCTGCCTCTGTGTATGTTTGCATGTGTAAGTTATGCGCTTCAGTGTGTCCATGCATGTGTGTTTGTGTATGTATACTCTCAGCCTGTGTGTGTGTGTGTGTGTGTGTGTTTTGTGTGCATAGCGTGTAGCCCCTTCTTCTCTCCTCATTTGTATTCTGCTCTTCTTGGACCAGGTAGGTAATGACAAGCAGCAAAGGCCAGGATGTCACCGCTCCACTCAGCGGCTGGCTGCCTGCTGACGTCAAGCCTCTGCACACACACACACACACACACCCTTGCAGCTTACACACCCACTAAAACACACATGTACTGTACAAACACACATACTGATGCATGCATCTATTGTAGCTGAATATTTGTGTTATTAGAAGGAACAGTTTTTGAATTCTGACTCTCTATATCTGTATAAAACAATTTATAGAGGAGTGTGTCAGTGTTCCAGGAATATAAAAACTATGTTGATGAGACAATCTTAGAAATGTCAAAAAAGATATATTGATAGTGCAACATGAAAAACAAATATATTAATTGATTTCGTCATATCTATTATCGTTATTCTTTGTCTTGTTTCTGGGGGATAATCATGCTCTAAGTTTTGGTACTACAGTTCCCATAATGCTTTGGGAAGTAAAACGTTGCTGTGGATTCAGTGAGGTATGCTGTGGGCTACAACTTAAGCCCTGTGTTTTATTCTGTATTTGTTTACATTCAGTTGTGGGATGAAAGAAGAGCTAGATCTGTCCACCCAACTCGTCAAATACCGTTTGATAAGTGCCCCTCGGCATCGGAAACCGATGCACGGAGGCACCCTTTCGCAAAAGTTTGTGACACCCACAGGACTCCCCGGGGGGACATAGTCATAAGCCTTCTCCAAGTCCACAAAATACAAGTAGCCTGGATGGGAAAACTCCCATGACCCCTCCAACAGCCTCGCGAGGGTAAAGAGCTGGTCCACTGTTCCATTGCCAGGATGGAATTAGCATTGCTCCTCCTGGATCGGAGGTTCAACAATCGGTTGTCTCCGGGAGTGTCCTTTCCAGCACCCCACAATAAAGTTTCCCAGGGAGGAAGTGATACAGGGAGCAGTGTGATACCCTGATAATTGGAGCACACCCTCTGGTCCCCCTTTTTAAAAATGGAAAACAAGCACCCCGGTCTGCCACTCCACAGGCATTGTCCATTATGCGACGCTGAAGAGGTGTGTCAGCCAAGACAGCCCAACAATGTCCAGAGCCTTCAGGATCTCAGGGTGAATCTCATCAACCCCTGGTGCTTTGCCGCCAAGGAGCGTTTTGACTACCTCAGCAACCTCTGCAAAGGATAATGGATAAAGTCTTACCCTGAGTCTTCGAACACTGCCTCCTGTATGGAGGACGTGTTGGTCGGGTTCAGGAATTCCTCAAAGTGCTCTTTCCACCCCTCGACAATATCCCCAGTCCGGGTCCGCAGTTCTCTTCCCTTGCTGAAAGAGAGCCTGAGCCAAGCACTGCTTTCCCTTTCTGAGTCGTCGGTTTTGCCAGAACTTCCTTGAGGCCAACCGAAAGTCATACTCCATAGACTCCCCGAGCTCCACCCTCACCCGGGTTTTTGCTTTTGGCAACCGCCGCAGCTGCAGTATCCGTCTGCTGTTTCCGGAGATCCCCGGGCCTCATTCTTCAGCTTGACAGCCTCCGCTGTTGTCCAACAGTGGGTTCTTAGGTTGCTGCCACAACAGGCACTGATGACCTTCTGACCACAACTCCTAGCAGTCACTTCCACATTGGAGGTTTTGAACATAACCCACTCAGATTCAATGTCCCCAGTCTCCTCCGGGATGCATGAAAAATTCTTCCAGAGGTGGGATTTAAAGACCTCGTGGACAGGGGCCTCAGCCAGACATTCCCTGTTCAGCCCCAATGAATGATATTTTATAAGCTCCGTGAAGGATGAAATTAAATTACACCTGTTAAGCAGTAACTGTTACTCGAGGTGTTCTCTTTTGAACTTTGGAATGAATCACACCCCTGTGTTGGTGAAGCAAACATCACCTGACTCACCTGAGACAAACCAGGAAACAGTTTGTTATTCTTCCTCACTAAAGAGAGTCACACAGACTGAAAAACAGACGATCAGATTCACCTTCAGACGACAGCGATCTTCCGAATCCTATTGAGCCCATAGAGCAGGCGCAGTAGCGTTTCCTTTAACTGCGCCTCCCAGCTTCGTTCCAGCCTCGGTCTGGGTCTTATTCACATGAACAGAGGAAGGGAAATAACTCTGGATTCGTCTGTTAGTGCATTTTACAACTTTTAGGACCTAATGATTTAAATAAGGGCTATTCAAGGGTTCATACTGAGAAGTTGATTCACCTAAAAAAAAATGATCCACCGAGTTACAGACGTCTCTTTCCCAACGTAAGTCTATGGGAAAAAGTATTGTTGGGCCCAATGGCATCACGTGACGGACACGGAAGCTGTAGTTGGCCACCGTTTAAACAGCCTGCTGTCTATACCCAGTGGTGGATCTGTACTTCGGAATGAAACACAGCCCTGTGTTATAGATGAAGGAACAGCATTCAGCACGGGATGTGGGACGAAGCTCCACCCCTCACCAGACTCACCCGGGACAAATCAGGAGACACATTGTTATACTTCCTCATTAATGAGAGACGCACAGACTGAAAACCAGACGATCAGATTCACATTCAGACCAAACTAACAACTTCATCTGAGTGAGTTCAGCTACAGGAGAGAAAAGTGGAAAACTACAACACTGCTGCTTCAACCTGCTGACGCTCCACACACTGAATGTGAGTTTAACTAAAAATACGACTCAAAGTGAAAGTAGATGTCAGTGAAGCAAGTAGAGGAGGGAGGGGAGCCAGGACTAAATATACTTCTGTCTGCTGTGTTTTCAGCTTCACTCAGAGACACAATGGCTTCCAGATTAGAGGAGGATCTCTGCTGTCCGGTCTGTCTTGACATCTTTAGAGATCCTGTTGTTCTGTCATGTAGCCACAGCTTCTGTAAAGACTGTCTGAAGAGCTGTTGGAGAGAGAAACCAACACGTAAGTGTCCAGTTTGTAATACGATATCTTCAACGTCAGAACCACCTTTAAACCGGGTGTTAAAGAACCTGTGTGAGGCCTTTTTACTGGAGAGAGATCAGAGTGCTTCAGAGGCTCTCTGCAGTCTGCACTCTGAGAAACTCAAACTCTTCTGTCTGGACCATCAGCAGCCAGTGTGTCTCGTCTGCAGAGATTCAGAAAAACACACCAACCACAGAATCAGACCCATCGATGAAGCTGCACGGCAACACAAGAAGGAACTTCAGGAAACTCTGGAGCTCTTAAAAGAGAAATTGAAGGTTTTTGAACAAGTCAAAATGAAGTCTGATCAAATAGCAGAACACATGAAGGTCCAGGTCCGACGCACAGAGAAGCAGATTAAGGAGCAGTTTAAGAAGCTTCACCGGTTTCTAGTCGAGGAAGAGGAGGCCAGGATCTCTGCACTGAGGGAGGAAGAGCAACAGAAGAGTCAGATGATGAAGGAGAAGATGGAGGCTCTGAGCAGGGAGATAGCAGCTCTTTCAGACACAGTCAGAGCCACAGAGGAGGAGCTAAGAGCTGAAGACGTCTCATTCCTGCACAACTACAAGGCTGCAGTGGAAAGAGTCCAGCAGCGCCCCCTGCTGGAGGATTCACAGCTGCTCTCAGGAGCTCTGATAGACGAGGCCAAACACCTGGGCAACCTGACCTTCAACATCTGGAACAAGATGAAGGAGATGGTCTCCTACACTCCTGTGATTCTGGATCCAAACACTGCTCATCCAGAACTCATCCTGTCTGAAGATCTGACCAGTGGGATACGAGGGGGTGAACAGCAGCTCCCTGATAATCCAGAGAGGTTTGAGTCTTACTGCTCTGTCCTGGGCTCTGAGGGCTTTAACTCAGGGACTCACAGCTGGGATGTCGAGGTTGGAGACAGTACATACTGGATACTGGGTGTGTTAGGAGAGTCTGTCCAGAGAAAGGGAGTCATACAGTCTGGATTATGGAGCATAATGTTCGATGAAGGTAAATACTCAGCATGGTCACCACCAGCTCCAACCACTGCTCTTCTAGTGCAGAAAAAGCTCCAGAGGATCAGAGTGAATCTGGACTGGATCAGAGGAAAGCTTTCATTTTCTGATCTTGATACTAACACACACATACACACCTTCACACACACTTTCACTGAGAGGATGTTTCCATACATTGACATTTGGGGTGAACTGAAGATATTACCATTGAAGGTCTATGTGACAAAATAACAGATCTGATAGTCTTTAATTTGAACATGGAGATTGTTTATGGTTATGTTTATTCTCATACACAGCAGATGAACTGCAGACCTCAGATCAGCTCTGACTGCTTGTTTTCCTCCGGTCTGTGAAATCTTGCAGATTCTGTTAGGAGCACCAGAGGACACAGAGGCACATGATTTTTTTCAGGTTACCTGTTCATGCACGACTGTCAGGATATAGCGACTGTTTTATAAAAATAACCTTTTTTAATCATATTTGCTCCAATCTCGCCTACTTCAGCTTTAAGTGCTGGCTAAAAGCAAACCAGAGCTGTACCCATTTCTGGCTGATTGGTGTAAACTGTATGTATTGGTATATTGTGTGCTGTGTATTTTATTGTATTTCCATAGTTGAAGTGTATTATGGTTTTATGATATAGAACACTGTGTATTTTAATTACACTGTACATGTAAAAGCCCAACTTAGGGCAAGAGTTGAACATTTAGCAATAGCTATGAACTATCTGTGCAGCACATCGGTTTCATGATCTGTGTTGGAACTATGTTAAATTGCATCATCCCTATAAAATAAATTGAAATTCAGTGTTGAGCAGATGTGATCCACATTAAATACAGTTCGTTACAGTTCATCAATGAGAGCATTTACATGCGCACTAGTATCCTGGTGGTAAACATCATATCCTTGTTTCAGAAACCTGGATAAGACCTTGTCCCGGTTGTGAGAAACCAGGATATGCTACCTGCCGTACTCTGATAGAAACCAGGAAATCGTGGCATGTAAACAACTGATCCAAGTTTCTGAACTCTTCAATAATAGAAGAGTAGAGCAGTCAATAGAGAAATGAGTGACTGAGACAATGACAAATCAAGACACACCTGCACACGCAACACAGTCTCACGGCAGTTGATGAAATAGTCACAAAATTGTATCTATTTGATTCGTGTACACATAGACTAATTTCCCTTTTTTTTCGTGACGCTCACGTGTCAATTTCTGCTCCAGTATTTTCAAAATAAAACTACTTAATTAGGTTTAGGAATAGATCGACTTGGTTAGGCTTAGGCAACAAACTACTTAGTTAGGTTAAGAAAAAGATCGCAGTTTGGGTTTAAATAACACCGGAAGTGCCGTAACTTAAGTATGGAAGTTACGTGACAAATAAATCAACATTGACTTGTAGTTTCACACGGGACATGAACACCGGTCTCCTGGGTGAAAGTCCTGTGTTTTTTTACCCACCCATACACCTACCCACCTCAATGTCCTCCCTACATGGTGTTCGCCACTCTCTATATTACCTGGTTCACAATTACATGGATTACATACAAATTGATTTATTGCTGACCTTCATGAAGAAAAATTGAAATTCGTGTCTATGTACAGGAATCAATACATTAAATTGCATGTCTATCTCACAAACTGCTGTGCGACTGGACTGTTTCACTCCGCACATTCACCCCATCCTGTGGAAAGTTGAGAACAATAATTACAGTATGATGAATGATGTGGAGACGTTCATAAGCATCTGCTGATATAAAGATTTGTGATGCTCTTTGGACTGGAGTTGGATTAAAAAAGGTGTCTTTAACATATTTCCTGTTCTTCCTGGGTTTTGTTGCAGTTTTTTTAATGTGATGTGAGCGAATAAAGAACATTTGAAATTAAATAAAAAAGGATTTCTTTCTCTTTTTCCCCCCGTCTTTCTCCATCCTAATGATGCAGCCTCTCTCCTCCTTGAGTGCAGCAACACTCTCAGTCTTCAGCTCCGCGGGGCTGAAGGAAAAAGCCTCGGAGCCATCCGGATATCAGACATATCCGCATATTTCTCTCCTCTTTCAATCTCTGTCTCTCTTGTTCTCTGTTGTCTTCTCTGTTTCTCTTTGTCTCCATGTCATTCTCTTCTTCCACCTCCTGTCTTTTCTCCTCCCGCCACAGATCACACTGTGCTTTCCTTCCTTTTTCTCCCCAGTCTCCTAATTTACTCCACTGCAGATCACACTGTACTTTCTTGCTTTATCTCTGGCTTCCCCACATATCTCTTATCTACCTCCTGCTTACTTTGTAGACTGCAAGATCCTTTTCCAATACAGATCCAACTCTTAATATAAAACAACATTCCTTATGTCATTTATCCAACCAAGAAACCCACACACATGACACAAACATCATTAGGCCTACTCATATTTGTCCTATAGTATACAGTGATCATTCTCCAGCTTCCTGAAAATAATTTGTTTGTAATATGATTGTTTTTGATTCTCTAACTTCTTTAACGGTGCAATGTGTAAGATATGGCCACATGCTCCAAACAAATAGGGTGCAGCATTTCACCTCTATTACTCGGTCCATACAATCTAAATTTACAGTCATCTTACAGTCATCTACTAACTAACAGCAGGGCAAGAATACGAAAACTCGACCAAACTGCTGAAACTCTGAGAGACGGTCAAAATAACACTGCTATCTTATAATCTTCATATATATAATAGGGCTGTCAAAGTTAAGGTGTCAATAACCGTTTTAACGCCACTAATTTATTTAACACATTAACGCAATCAATCTTCCGGAGGTTGTAGGGGGCTCAGTTTTAAAGCCAGAGTGAAGATAATGTCATAGTAGCTCGTCAGGAAGGAGATTAAATAACTCTCCAAACTTACGCTTAATTTTGGCAAGGAAAAACGGTCATGGCCATTTTCAAATAGGTTCTATAGGTAGCCACGAGTCTCCCCTTCACAGACATGCCCACTTTATGATAATCACATGCAGTTTGGGGCAAGTCATAGTCAAGTCAACACACTGACACACTGACAGCTGTTGTTGCCTGTTGGGCTTGAGTTTGCAGTGCATGTCATGTATATATGTCATTGTTTTGTATTGTTAATTGATTTCCAACAATAAATGTATACATGCATTTGAATAAAGCAGCATATTTGCCCCCTCCCATGTTGATAAGAGTATGAAATACTTGACAAATCTCCCTTTGAGGTATATTTTGTACAGATAAAAAATGTGCAATCAATTTGCGATTAATCGCGATTATTATGGACAATCATGCGATAAAATATGTTCGATTGACAGTCCTAATATATAGTTTACTTTAGCATTTGTGTGTTTACTGCGCCACTAACCGGGGCTGTACGGTCCGTGTACGTTTTGATAGATTGTTTATTGCATTAAATCCAAAGTGGCATAAATGAGAAAACAACTCGTATTTTTGCTTCGTCCTCCCCTCCAAGAGGAGACTTGCCCCGAGAGATGGACCTTAACTTAGCAGAGCTGTAGTAACACAAATTCAGTTGGCGCAAGTAGTTTAATATGACATCTAATGCCAATATCTGAATCTGATTTAACTCTGTGGGTAATAAGCTGATGATGCAGGATGATATCACTAAGACTGTCCAATCAGTGAGTTAGGTAGAATTCAGTGTGAATAAGAACTGAACTAACAATGCTCTTTTGTCTGAACCAAACTGAACTACAGGCGAGAAAGCATCTTGTTTGAACACACCTTCCCCTTTAGAAAAATGTGTGGCTTCTTGTAGCTTCATATACTGTACAAGTGAATACTAAAGGTTAAAAACTTTCTTGATGAACTGTATGCCGTTGGAGCTCTGTGCCACAGGCTGCAGGATTCCCCTCGCCGTGCACTGACAGCCCTGTTAGGCAGCTCAGAGGCTGGGAGCTTATCAGCTACCTCTGTGGCCTGAAGCAGTTTAGGTGGACAAGTGTATCCCTGTGGACAGGACACAAGTCCATCAGAGGGGTTTACTCCAATCCATTTCTTCAATGCCGAGTGCCGAGCAGAGAGGCTTAGTCTTTCAAACAGGATCAAACCCCGGAGCTCACAGTGTCAGGTCGGACACTCTTACCTGGGCCTGAGGGACGTGGGGAACAGCAGAAACTTCTTAATCTCTGCCACTGGCTGGGTTTACAGCTCTTCACCAAAACTTCAATCATTGGCAACTTAGGTATTCAAAAGGTATTTGTGCTCAATCAAAATTTAAATCCACTCTACTGCTGAAGAAGTTCATCAGACTCTACTTTATTTAGCAGATTTTTAAAATTTGTCAAAACTCTTCACACAGTCAGCACAACAACAATCAATGTGAACTAAACGTGGAGAACTTTTTCATTGACACAAAATACATACAATGACCACATCCAACAAATTATATTAATTGACTTTTCACTCAAACTCAACCACCACCAAACCTCTGTGTATTTACTAGGGCTGTCAATCATTTAAAATATTGAATTGCGATTAATCGCACATTTTTTGTCTGTTCAAAATGTACCTTAAAATGAGAATTGTCAAGTATTTAACACTCTTATCAACATGGGAGTGGGCAAACATGCTTGATTTATGCAAATGTATGTATATATTTACTATTGGAAATTAATTAACAATACAAAGCAATGACAAATATTGTCCAGATATTTGACGAGTTGGGAGTGAGAACGGGTTGCAATGGAGGCCAATTTTGGAGAGAGTGTTAGAGGACTGTAATTGCAATATACTGTGTTTTGTTTGCAGTACAGTACGGTAACTATGTTCATGTTATCTTCATATGAGTATTGAGATTAAAAATATTTGTTTGTTTCCCCTTTGCATCTGTGAAAGAGTGAAAGGTGAAGAAAAGAGCCAAGAGAGGACAGAAGGTGTGATGTGGATGAGAAGACACTGCTGTATGTAACAAGCTGCTCAGGACAAGAGTTAATCTCACAACATACATTTTTAAAATAGTAAACATGTAAAACGGAGCGTAAATACACAGAGGTTTGGTGGTGGTTGAGTTTTGAGTGAGAAAGCAATTTATGTAATTTTAAAGATTTGGTTACTGAATGCATTTTGTTTCAAAGCGGGGAAAAGTTTTCCACAGTGTAGTCCACACTGACTGCTGTTGGGCTTCCACTTTGTTTTTACAAAATGTAACATCACGTTTCACTTCTACTCTGATGACACGCTGCTATACTTCCTGAGAATGTGAAATGCTGGATGGCCAAAAGTTGACGTTACTATTATTGGGAACAAAAATTTCTCCTCACTGGTACCAAGAACAGAGACCACATCTCCCCTGTACTAGTCTACTGGCCTCCCTTCACTGGTTACCAGTGAAATATATAATTAATTTTGATTTTAAAGGTATACTATGCAACATTTTCCTCAAACAATGTATAGACTCATACAAAAATAATCCCTCTCAGTCATCACCTCTGACCCACTACAAACTTCTGGTGGTTTCTGTATCTGCAGAGACGCAGCCCTCTGCCTGTATTTTCTCTTTTCTTCTTATTTTGCTGTAGTCAGGACTATTCTGGGCGTCCAGCCCATTGTCATTCCCAGGGCGTCAAATACCGAGGCATTGACACGGCCATTGGCGTTCGATACCATCGCACAAAGCACCCTTTAGCGCCGGTATGAAAAGCACCAGGCGTTCCATCTGCTGCAACAGTAAACGCTCCGAGAAAATGCGCTGGGAGTATTGTGACGTAGATTAAAGAGCAAAAGAGACACACCAGGCAGGCAGGAGGAGGGGTGAATGAATCCTGAGAGGACAGGATGAAGCCTGCCCCTCAGTTGCATTCATTCAAAATCCAGCAACTCAACACCTTCCTGCAGGGTCGTCAGATGTGTGGGTGTGTTTTTGGAATGTAACCGCTGTAAAACAATCACAAAATAACTTTTTATTTCTCTGATTGACTGCTTTGTTCTTGCTAACGCCGTTCCCTCTCTTCATTCACTCTATAACCCGCTCTACAATTGTTTCTCTCTCTCTATCTGTCTTTCTCGGGAGAGTGTGTGACTGTGTGTTTAGAAACATCAACCGATAACTGTAAAATATTATACTTTTAAAGTTTACTGTCAGATCTTTTTTATCTCACCACTTCGAAATCCAAAAGACCCACCTTAAAACTGCATTTTAGTTCCTTAATTGTTAATATAATAATGACAATGTTTAAATTTAGTATGTTACATTTTCATCTATTTTGGTTTGAAATATTTTTATTGCATTTTAAATTCCTCTGTAAAGCACTTTGGTTAACACCTTTTGTTTTTAATAAATGTGATTTAAATACATTTGACTTATGACTGACAAATATTCTGGTACAAAAGTGTTTTGGTTGTGTTACGTGAGATTAACTGTTGTGCTTTAAAGCTAGAGTGAAGGTACTGGTATCATATGAAACTAGAAAATCTATGGAATCCATTGATACGAACCGAACGTGAAGGAGGCTAAAGAATGCTCCAAACATGCGCTAAATTTTGGCGCGGCCATTATGGTTTTAGTAAATTTTTTTATGCTAAATGTAGTACCTGTGAGGTTTTCAGGACTATATTTGTCATTATTTTGTGTTGTTAATTGATTGATTTCCAAAAATAAATATATACATACATTTGCATAAAGCAAGCATATTTGTCCACTCCCATGTTGATAAGAGTATTAAATACTTGACAAATCTCCTTTTAAGGTACATTTTGAACAGATAGAAAATGTATGATTAATTTGCAATTAATCACGATTAACTATGGACAATCATGTAATTAATCATGATTAAATATTTTAATCGATTGGCAGCCCTAGTAAAATATAATTAATACATCCATGCAACAACTGATGTACAGTATTTTTCGTTTCCTCCTAATCAATTATACAACGAGGAGAATGAATATTATTTAGTGTCCCGGAATAACAAACAGAAGTTAAATAGATCTGTGGGGACACAAACCAGTTCAACACATAATCATTATTTATCCCTGCAGTGCATGATGGAGTTTTGCTAAAGCTTATTAACACCGTTGAGCAGATTGCATTCCACATTTCACTGACGCCTAAATGCAGAGACTCATTTTGTTTACCAATAGTTTTCATAACATTTTGATAAGACTTAAAGGTCATGCAATTATGGCAAGAACCTTTAAACTTTGCTAACAAGTTGCCAACATGTAACTTTCCTCACAATATAACACATTTCAGTTTGAGCCTTTGGTGAAAATTAGCTAATTGTGTCAGCTTCTGGGTGCTTTTATAACCTGTTGTGACCCCAGAACAACCGAGGCAACACGATCACACCGAGTCTCTGAGGAGTGTTAACACCTGGGGATTGCAGCTGTTGTCCTTTATTAAATCTCCACACTGCATTTGCTTCATCAGGACCCAGTAGCTGATGAGAACAAACAACGCCCGGGGTTGTAACAAACAGATAATAAGAAATGTGACGCTTTCTTTATGCAATATTTACCAACCACATGCACATTAAATTTCATCAGGATTCCTACACAAGAACATAATTTTCACATCATTTCACTGCAACATGTGGATCATTGAGTTTCATATCAAAGCCTTCCTCTTTCTGCACGAATGGGGATGAGATTATTTTCTAGTGGCAGATCAGGCTCGTCTTGAAGCCTTTCAGCTGATAAAATGGGACACAACAGTGATCGTCACCCATTATGAATGATTCAGTAGTGCTCTGCTTGACATGGATATTTTCTATATTATGATTTGCTGGTGATTTGTAATAGCAGCATAACAGAGCGTGTGCTTGATTCTCTTATTTTAAAACCGAGGGAAACAGGTATGTTGTTTTATAAGGATATTTTCTGTGGCTGATAATAGGAGTTATGAAGACTGTGGAACAAGACTCACTGAAGGTACAAAACCTTTGACCAGGGGTTAAAGTAGATTGAAGTTCTTGCCGGTAGTACTAGGCTACCCCAACCTTGATCGCTTGATATTGTTCTCCTCCCACCCCCCAGCTTCATGCGTCCCTGAACACGATTCAATGCCTTTATGGTGGAGAAAGAAATTAGAAACTCTTGACATCATGTATAGCAAATTATTTATTTAAATGGTGAAAGTGCTGCAGAATAATTTGTATATGTTCACGTTCACGTTTTAAGTTGTTGTTTTACTTAATGGGGCATTCACATGAATTTTACCAGTCGAGAACTCGTATTTACGATTATTTCGACACCACATGAATGCAGCACCAATGCCCTATCTGGCAATGTTAATGAAAGTGAAACAGCATTGGCAGATGTGTCAACAAATCAAGCAGTTATTAGGGATATTTGATATACCACACAGTTGTACCGGCAGGGATACAAAGCCTACACTAGTGCTCAGATGCCGTTTCCATGGTTGCCACGCAGAGCGCCTGGCGTTTACTCGCAGAGCGCTTGTCTGCATGGGGAGCGCAGTCAAACCCTGCGGATCCAAGCAAGTACACGGGCGGAGTGTCGATCCCCGTCTGAAAAGACCTTAATGCGTGTAAAGACAAACCGAACCGAAAACAGAACCTCCTTGGCGGAGGTAACTAACTGTATGTTGACCTGATGTTAGCAGATGTGTTTTCTTGTTAGGATTGCGATCCTGAGGGACGGGTTGTATGTAGGTTTTGGCAGGCAGCTGCTGTCCCCTTTTCCCCATACTGCGTACCGGAATCTTATAGTGGTACGGAGTACCGGACTGTACCGGCCCCTGCCTTTGACTCCATAATCAATTATCAGTATAAAGTGACATGTAAAGAGTAGCAGCATGTTGGTTACCTGGAATTTGCTAAGGCAAAACAGATGCAAAGAGAGTAGGGAAACCAGCTGTGATGTAGGAGTGTGTGAAAGAAAGGTATATCAGTAATAAGGTAATATCAGTTTTCATCAGACTGTAGTGCAGCAGTTCAAGATGTGACCAAACAAATCAAACTCAAATCTCATGTCAATGTCACAGTCAGAGGTCATGGACTTGATGCTAACATCTCGTTTCCACATAGCTTTGTGTACGTATGCGTATCAACTGGAAGAAAAAATCTAACGTTATAAATGTGACTCATCTAGACTGGACGGCAAAAAACAGTAACTCATAGAAAATATCTATGTAGTAATTTCTCTCCCATATCTGCGGTGGTGTTTCTATCCATCCGTAAAGAGATCCATTTCCTTGCGTTGAACACTAAGGGGCGGAATCTGTACACTATGTGGATTTACGGACACATAACAAAACTGTGTTGAAATGAGGCGTAAAGTCCTGGTCACAGCGAAATTAATCGGCGTGTCTTCCCGAAATATTTGTTTCTGGACTGTGACTGAGTGACTATTTGCACTGCCAGTTGGTGAACTACCTTAGCTGGCGAGCTAATTGCTAACTGCTAGTCAGTCACATTAGCTCACTGAGCTTCTTTCTATTTCCTCTGCATTGTTCTGTTTACTCTCCCTGACATTTTGTTCCCCATTTCACCGTTTAGTTCAATAAAAAAAGTTTTGAAGGGGGAAATAAAGCTCTCGGAGCTAAAGAGGCTTGCTAAAGCGATTTCACACAGTTTATGACGTGAAACATAACCCTCCACATTTATTATCGCCTTTCTTTTTACAGTTTGTCTCCACTGATTTGATGTATTATTGGAAATAAAAGCAAGAATATGAGAATATGTATTGAGAATATGTGACTCTAACCAAAACTTTTGCCAACAGGAAATGCTCCAGAAAGTCTTGTGTTGTCAGCTGATTTCAGATGCAGTAGGTTACGTCCACTTCAGCTTCAATAATCACTGCTCCAGCTGGTGGAGTAAACCATTGCAACTGGTTTCCACATATGCTGCCATAGGGGCGTTACGAGTCGCCCCGCGTTCACTACATCATCGCAGGGGATTTCCTTTCAGCCAAAGACCCAGCACGGACCCGTCACTGATCCGTCACGGATCGGCCTAGGCCTCAAGCCAGGTTTGACCTGCGACCCTCTTGCTGTAAGGTGGCAGTGCTAACCACTGCACCACCGTGCAGCTCTGTCATACCATCAACTGAAGATAAAATACTGTAACCATCCAGCCATCAAACCATCCAGCAGTTCATCCATCTCTGCAGATCTTTCATCCACCCTGTCGCCCATTCATCCATTGGTTCTTACCTTTTCTGCAGACTGCGCCGTGCCGAAGAAGATGGGTATAAAAGCCAACCATACGATGCAGGTGGTGTACATGGTGAACCCGATGGGCTTGGCCTCGTTAAAATTCTCCGGGACCCCGCGGGTCTTTATAGCGTAAACAGTACACGTCACCATCAATAAGATGCTGTAACCCAACGAACAGATAATCTGAAGATCCGTGATGTCACATTTCAACACCCCTCGCGCTAGATACGGGTTGAAGGTCTTCTGCTCGTCATAGTCTATGATGGTGTTGGGCGGATCCACCACAAACCAGATGAACACCCCCAACAGCTGGACTGAGATGAGGCTGGAGGTGATTGCCAGCTGTGAGGTGGGGCTGATCAGCCTGGGTGCCGTCACCGACTTCTTGCCCTGCTCGAAGATCCGGTAGATGCGGTTGGTTTTGGTGAGGAGGGCGGCATAGCTGATGCACATACCCAGACCCAGGAAAATCCTTCGGAACGAGCACACGCCTACATCTGGCTTGGCGATCATGAGGAATGTAATGATATAACACAAAAATATCCCAGTCAGGAGAACGTAGCTCAGCTCCCTGCCGGATGCTCGGACAATCGGCGTATCGTTGTACCGTATGAACGTAGCCATGACGAAGATTGTAGCGATTATGCCGAGCATTGCCAGGAAAACCGGAATCACCGCCCAGGGCGAGTGCCATTCCAGCTTAATGATGGGTATAGGCTGGCATGCTGTGCGGTTGGCGTTGGGCCTCATATTGTAGGAGCAGAGCTTGCAGGTGAACTCGTCGAACTGATACTGGTAGCCATCGCAGAGCTCACAGTGCCAGCAGCAGGGCATGCCTTTCACAATCTTCTTCCTCTCACCAGTTTTACAGGGAAGGCTGCACATGGAGCTGGGCATGTCCTGCTCCCCCCGAGGCCACTGCATGTCCTCGATCTGGAGAGAGAGCATGAGACAATGAATGGTTAGATCAGTGGGTCCCAAACTTTGTTAAACAGAGCCTCTAGTCAGGAATATAATAAAAAAGATCTTGTCTGCTTCTCTAAAATGCTGAAATGTTAACTTGGTAAAAAATGGCAATTTTCTTTAACTTGACCCTTAAAGGGACTGTTTGTAACTTCTTACAGGTATAAATCTACCGGGTCGGGATCCCATGCGCGCTCGCATATACGCGCTCGCGTGTGGCTACGCTATTCAGACCGCTCCTCTGCCTGCCTGTACTAACACAACGCGCGCATTCTCGCTCCACTCTAACGTTCATGCGCGCACACTACGCACTGCAGAAGACTTAGTTTAGCTCTGAGAATATCTAGTGAATGTACAGTGGATGTTTGTGCAGAAATAAATGCTGCAGCTCCTCCAGACCAACAGAGGTTTCCCGTGTCTTGTGAAGTGACGGGGCTCCGCAGAGAGAAACGTTATCGTCTCCGACCGGGTGCCGGTGTCTCCCCTGTTCACTCCGGCTGCGGTTGGGAGGCGATAACGTTTCTCTTCCTGCTTCAGCCCCGGAGGCTGTAGCTCCGGGGCTGAAGCAGGAAAAGCCGGCACTAGGATCAGCATTGATTCATGGAGAGACCTTCGTCTGGTCAGCTAACATTAATGCCAAGCAGGTGAAATATAGAGTGATATTTTGGTTTTAGCTGACGTGTGTCGCCTCACTGTTTTGAGCGATGCTCGTTCATGTTTATTAGAGCGAGCAAGCGCGAGCCCGACGCTGACTTTCGTTGACTTAACGGCCACAGGTGTCGCTGTTAACAAGCATTTCTGAAAGTTAAAAATAGTCCCTTTAACTGAAGGGGAAAAAATGATCTGAAACAAAAATATTTTCTTTGTGTGTGAGTACATCCCATACACTGTAAAACTTCAAACTTCACTGCGAAAACAGTTTTAAGTAATGACATTGTAAGAAATTGACTCCGAGGTTTTGCCTTCTCAGTCTCAGATTTATAGCTGAGATTTTATCTTGTAGTGTGTAGCGCTGCTGTTAAACAAGGCGCTTGCTTTGGCTCTGGCTTGTTACTGAAGCAAAGGTCTCATTGATTTGACAGTTTGACTGCTGCTAATGAGTAATGAATACTCTATTAGCGGAACATCGATATGGATAAATTCCACCTGGATCATAGCTCTGCACTGAGTGGACATCTTAGTTATCTGCAATTTCCACTCAGTACTGCAGTCAGGTGGCATTTAATGATGATAACAAGCTTTTCAAGACCCACCCTGCTACTCAAGGAGTCTTCGAGCAAGGCATGGAGTTTAACCAGGATGAGAAGTTCCTGTCTGTAGCTGACAGACTTTAATAAGGAAGCAGACGGTCTACATTATACTACATTTGCAATTTATATAATGTAATGAACTTTAGTTACTAGTTTGAGAGGTTACATACAAAATGATCTTATGAAATGTTTTGTGTTGTAGATGAAAATAGCTTAACCTCGGCCAGCTACAACAGAAAAATGCTGCTCCCACATTTATGCATCACTGACAATAATCCAATAATATAACCAACACGTTCCTGTCCCAACTCGTCACATACTGACGCTTTGTCAGACCCCTCGGCATCACTTTTCGGTCGCAGTAAAGATGTCCTTAATGTTGTGAATGAAACAAAACCACTTGCTTAGGTTTAGGCAAAAAAACTGTTAGGTTTAGGAAAAAAGAAACATTAAAATGACTGTTTGTAAAGTGAAAATGTGACTTAATGTTCTGAAAGTAAAGTCACAAGAAATAAACTTGAAACTCGAACACTGGGAAAAAGAAGAGTGAAACACTACATATGAGGAATTGACAGAGACGGAAACACACAGACTAAATAAAGTGGGAGGTGAGGCTAATCAGGTGCAGGTGACACCAATCTCTGCGGGGCAGACAATCACAAAGACGAGGAAATACAAAGGCAGGAAGTAATACTATACATGATACACAGTGAGTATATAAAAATAGAACAAGAAACACTAAATGAATGAAACAAGGAATATAACAGAAAAACCCATAACCTAGAAACCAAAATCCTTTAGACAAAATAGAGGCCATTAAAAGATAAAAAAACAAGATAGCTTAAAGTTCTAACAAAGTCATAATAAAAAGTCCAAGGACCTCAGGGAGCAGAGCCAGACTGTGACACATAGTTCAATAATGTCTCCAGGGTTAGAGCCATTTTACCCAGAAACTTATGTTGCCTGCATAGAAATAGAATAGGAGTAGAACGGATATTCCCATTCAAATCAACATAGCAGGATGGTCAGGATGGCGGCTATTTTTATGTGTACCATAGCAAAGAATGTAGCGGGCAACTTCTGTATAAATCGACTTGTAGTCCCGCCATTCTGGCTGTCCCTTTTACACAGACATCGGCTACGTGTGACACACTTTACGGCCCCACCTACGTGTGTCGTCACCATAGCAACTAACAACAATCGCCATTTTGTTTTGAACTAATCAAATGACGACGGCGAACAGTTGAATGTCCGTTCTACTCCGAATTTGTTTCTATGGTTCCGTGTCTTAAAGACTGAAGTCAGGGAACAAAGGTCACTTGTCCACAGTAAACACCACAGATTACATGGAAAGACTATAATATGATTGGCTGCAGCCTTACCTTTCAACATGTGGCTATTTGTGAGGAGGTATGCTTATTATTATAGCTGCATATAAACTCCACTAAACGTCTGGGAGCAGACAGGAATAAAAAGTCTCTACAGAAAGCATTACATTATTATTAATATTACATTTGAAAGGGGGCTGATCCGATTAGTCAGAAGTAGCCAGAATACTACAATTTCAATATGCTATTATGTGAAATGGGAAATGAGCTAAAGTGTCAAAAGACTCAGTAAATCAGTTCACGTCCTCTCAACAGTTCTAGGCGCTTCTTGAAACTATGCCCAGACCTTGGAAGGAGCTCCAGTGACTGACGGTGGCCAAAAATCCCTGTTATTGTGTATTGATGTTGATTATCTTGGCAGATAGCTGCTTTCTGTTTAAAGGATTTGAAAGGACTTGGAGAGATTTCAAATGCTACTGTGACCCAGAGCCGATCAATTACACGGCGCTAAGGACATCCTCAAACAGATAATCTACAAAGGCCAATCTGAATCAGTCTTTGGTTCCAGCAGCCGGAGGCTACGCTTGAGAAGAAAGAAAAAAAATTGACACTGGATGTTATCGCCACCCACTATCAACCAGACTCTCCCCGGGCACCCTGTGTGCCACCAAAAAGCCAAGTTGATAACCTGAGATGGTTGGGCTATAAAATGCTGCATGGAGCTAACAGCCTGAGTCAGCTCAAGGCTTGTCTTTGGCCACGGTGAGGATTCAGCACCACAACAAAAAGGCCAACTCCAAACAGCCCTCTAATCGTCCTCCCTCCCAAAGGCGGCAGGGCGACTCTGAGGAGAAGAAGACATCTGCTGCACATGCAACCTGTTCTCAACCTAACTTCCTGTGAAAACGGAAGTTTATTTTGAAAGGACACTATGCATGTAACGAGCGTATATTGACACGCCGTCCAAAAGTAACGCAAGGTGGGTACAACGTGCGTCGGTGGGGCACTGACCAAGTATTTGACGAGTTGGGAGTGAGAACGTGTTGGCATATGTCACACTATTTCTTTTACTTCACCTCTTTTCTATTATTTGATCATATTCATCAGCACTTGCTTCCACACATCTATCACTCTGTATCCACTTCACACTAAGCGTTTTATTGTACGCCGAACACAACAACACATCAAAAACTACATGACCGGCTGACACAAATCCCCGCTGCTCCTCCTCAGTAATAGCTCAAAGCCAGGTGAATATGCTTCCCCATTTAGCATATGAAATGTATTAAAATCTGTCACGTAAGAAACAAGCATTACTACACAGAACTGATGAGTGGCAGACTTGTGCCTGGTTATAGAATGACTCACGGCTTCGCAAATCCAAAAGGATTTCAGACTTGAGGTTCAAATGGGATTCAAAATGCCAGGAGCAACGTCGGGTCAGTCATTTAAATAGAAACACCATCTGTCTTCTCGCCTCCGTAACGGTCAGGAGGACTGCCAGCCACTGTGGCGTGTTCAATAATTCACTCAGGTCTTTGAAGAAGTGTCTCAGCTGGTAGACAGACATGGACAAGAGGTCTCTATGGTTTTAAATCTCTGACTAGGTGCCCGTACAAAAGTCCACATGCTCCTTCTCCCCTTCAGCTGAAGATCAGCCTGAGCAGGTGATTAAGTCCCGGGGTCCTGAACTCAGCCTACACTCTGACATTCGTTGTCAAAGAGATGAAAATAATGAGGAGAATTGTGTGTTGTGGCATGGACTTCATCTCAGGGGTTAAAAAGGAAAAATACAAGGAGCAGAAAGGCTGCTCTATATGATTTCAATAGCTTGAATATCAGACGACTCTTGTGTCATATATACGCTCGTTACATGCATAGTGTCCTTTCAAAATAAACTTCGGTTTTCACAGGAAGTTAGTTTTAGGCAGCACAACCAAGTTAGGGTTAGGAAATAGTTGTGGTTGACGTTAACTTCACTGACAAGTGACTCACGTGACTGACGACTCATGTGACTCACGGGACTGACAATACTGACGAGTCACTTGACTAAAGACTGACGTGACAAAATAAGTCAACGTTACATTTAGCATAGACATTTAGTACAGGCACTTGTATAGTAGCTGCCCACTGCTCCTAATACTAGGATGGGTTAAATGCAGAGAGTAAATTTCACTATGTGCTGTGCTGTGTACAATGTACTGTGTGACAATAAAAGCTGATTTACATATAGTGAAAGTTTTATAAAAATAACAGTTACACTTCATTTTACAGGTCTGCAAATTTCATAGTAATTAGGTGATAATTAGCAAGTAACCTATTTGAAATTTCTTTGGAATTAATGCCAAATTACCCCAATATTTACCTCAAAATTTATCAAAAATTACTTGATTATAAACATTATTTAATAATTATATACTTAAATAGCATATAATTGTTAAAAAAGGGCCTTTAGGCTTGAAAGGCGGCTGTGCGCTGCTCTTTATCGGAGGTGGAAAACCAAAACTTATAGAAGAAACTTCTGATCAGGCACAAAGCTCCCCACTGTGTGACTTATTGTCAACACAAGTGTATCCTGGTAGCTAATGTAATGATTCAGGGAGTTTTTTAAGGAAATTTCTAATAAGTTATTTGCTAATTATCATTTATTTACCAGCAGACATGGAAATACAGCATATCAATTAACTTTGTATTCTTTTCCTGGAAATGTATTAAATAAATTACCAGCTATTTATTACGGCTTATTGGGAAATAGCGGAATTTAATTATTAAATAATGTTTATAATAGATATAAAATGATAATAATAAAAGTCCAGAGTCAATTTCCAAGTCAAGACAGCCAAACAAAGTAATTTTCGATACATTTTGTGGTAAATATTGGGGTAATTTGGCAGTAATTCCAAAGAAATTTAAAATAGGTTACTTGCCAATCATCACCTAATTACCATGAAATTTGCGAAACTCTAAAATGAAGTGTTACCAAAATAACCTTTTCATCATGACTTCTCAAAGTTACCAATTGGAGCTTTAAGGAAAGATAATAACCAGGTTGTCCCTACGGCCACTAGAGGGCACTATCACGGGAGTGTAAACAAGTTTTGTGGAATTTGCTGAAATGACTGACGCTGTCGTTTTTTTCCTTGGCAGGACGGTTGACAGCATTAAAGGGAAGACACAAAAGAAGAGAGAACGCAGAGGAGTAAAGGATTAGGACAGCCAGAAAGTGCAAAACTAAAAAGAGCAAGAAACAGGAGCAGATTATGTATTTCTTTGAGTAGTATTCTGCAGAGGATGAGAGAAGTGAGGGTTCTCGATGTTTGTTTGTCCTCATCTTTCTCCGTCTCTTTCTCTCTTTGTGTCGGCCTCTCTCTACCTCCGTCCCTCTGTTTTTTCTTATCAGTCCCAGGCAGACCTTTGCTCCACCGCTCTGCTGTCAGACGCCGCTGTCGATAAACCGTCTGCCCACCTTGATGTCATTATAGGACGCGGGTCGGGTGAGCACTTAACATGGGCCAACATTAGCTTCCATCGGAATAAAGACACTGTAAACTGTCCAGAACAAACCAACCACCTGTGAGGAAGAAGAAAGGGAAACATGTCCTGGCTCTGCAGATTACTGGAGGAGGGACAGCTTCTCTTTCAGCATCTCTTTCACCGCGTTTGTGTGAAGTCCTGTCACATCCGTCTAATCCGCTTGTTTTCTGTCTCTTGTCATGTATACATGCTCCTCTATTTCTCAAAGTATTGTCGAGGGACTCCACACGTGTTTGTGCTATCAAATTCAATAATGAATCAACAATAACACAAGTCTTCCAATAAGGGTCAAACCTAATCAAACGGGGTTGTGTTTGGTGCATGAGGGTGGCTGTTCTCCGTCCGCTGACTGTTAGCTGGGAGCTGTTAATCCATGCGCTCATTAGCAGCCTCTTCCTCCTCCTCCTCTTCCGTTCTTCACACAGCAGCCAACTAGACGCCGCAGTTCATTATCCGGCCTTTAGGGGGCCCTCGCTCCCTGAGCTGGTCATAGAAACCTCAGAGGAAACAGAGAGCGCATCGACGCAGCGTTGCCATGGATACGATGCAGGATCCATCTCGTCTTCATGGCCCCGCACCCCCACCGCCTCTCCTTCTGCCTTCTTGCTCTCTGTTTCCATCCTGCCGCTGTTGGTTCATTACAACACAACTGCAGGAAACTGCTAAAATATGGCGTCTGACTTCTCCGGATAATTGTTTTCCTTTTTTCCTCCTTCCTTTTGTCCACACATGCTGTAGTGCAGCCTTTTCTTAATTTAATGTACCCCCCCTCAGTCCTGTCAGAAGAGTTTAAAGACCCCCTCTAGAAAATATAAAGATACTGCGCATTAAATAATAATGTCTGTCTGATAAAATGTTTGATCAACTCGTTGAAAATTTGAAATATGAAATTTGTATTCCTCATTGTACAATCCAGAATATATTGAATATGCAAATATTGTTCATTTCTGAAGTTCAACATCTGGACACAAGATGTCTCCTACTGCACTGAAAAGTCCATTCTCTTCACGTTTCATACTGGACCCTGATTGGCTCTAAATCATGCAGTTACGTTCATGTGTTAAACTGAGATTTAAACCTTCAGTAGGCAGACATTTTTTGGCATCATTGGGCAAAAACTCCATAATAACCTTTCAGCGTATTGTAATTAAAGTGTTCTGAGAGAAAATTAGACTTCTGCACCTCCTCATGGCTCTGTTTTCAGGTTTTAAAAAATCTAGCCCGTGACGGGGACTTTGACCAATCACGGGTCATTTCAGATAGAGCGCGTTCCTATTGGCTGTTCATTCAACAGAGGCAGCTGTCAATCACTCGCCAACTCCGATCAAGTTTGCTCCGGCTGGTGGGTGGTGCTTGGTATTTCCTCAACTGATCTCAACATGGCTGCCGGGTCACAAACTTTCTCATTTTATAGCTAAACAGTACACTACAAGATGTTTCTGAAAACATTTGAAGAGAGAAATAGCCAATACAGTAACAGAATATTGATTCATATTTGATCAGCGCTGCCTAGTTTGACCATTTGATCGGAGTTCGCGAGTGATTGACAGCTGCTCAGAGACGGCAAGGCTCTAGCTTGGCTCTGATTGGTTGTTTTCCTCCGGTCTGTGAAATCTTGCAGATGCCATTAGGAGCACATGAGGACACAGAGGAACATGATTTTTTTCAGATTACCTGTCTCATGTACTACTCATAGTGACCGTTTTATAAAAATAACTTTTTAAATCATATTTGCTCCAACTTATTAATGTGAAAACAAACTGCACATAGAAGCTGAAACATCTCAGTGAAAGAACAAGAAGAGAAACACACCAACCATCGTGTGTCAAATATGTTCTTTCAAACTGACTTAAACTGGATGTTATTTAACAATATCATTCATATACAAGTGGATATTCTTACAATAACTTTCCATCCTGGAGGCTTGGTATCTTTTTTTGTTTGTTAGGTTTGCCCAAGTTTGCATTCACACCAGATAGAGTGGTAGAAGCTGGACATTTTCAACCATTTTATGAATAATTTTCAGCTATCTATTTCTCTGCTTGCATGCATGTTTCCATGCACTCTTAAGACATTTACACACCAGGGGTTTGACGAATCAACGACACGAAAATGCAGCAATGTAAATTTGGCAGCGATGCAAATTTGCGACAGTTGCAACACTTTTTTAGTAAAAGGTTTTGAATAGTTCGGCACAGGCAGAGGACCGACTACCGGGATCCTGTTGACCCACAGCAGCGTCTGGCAGTCTGTCTGAGGTAAGCTGTTGTACAGCCTAAACTACTGTAAGCTATTTTATTGAGTTTCCTTTTAGCAAAATGCTCTGAGTGAATGTGCCTCTGGTTAACAGTTATGCAGTGTATATGTCTAGGGATTTTATTGTGAAAGGTAAGAAACGAAGGAGTGGCTCTGGTCTGCGCTGTCTTTGTCAAGGTTGAAAGGAGTAATAAAATGTGCTGTCTTTCCCTTAAAGCCCATGAAAAGGAAGTGCTTCTCTTTAACATTAAATGTTCAGGACTCAATAAGCAACCGTGAGACAACAAAAGAAAACATCTTTGGGTTTTAATTAAGAGTTTAACACTCAAAAATGAATCTGCTTCATCTGGATTATGTTTGTGTGTGATTGGTGCATAGAAGTATGTGATGTCACCTTTCCACTTCAAACCAGTGAGAAAAGCACAAAGAAAAAACATAAATCTCTTATAGAATAACCAAACATGTCCTGTCTAATAGAAAGAAAATAACATTTTCAGGGTCTTTTTGGTCTTACAGCTGATTTATAATAGCTGGTGGTTCATTGGTTAAGCATCACACCAATCTGCATTAATACTTGTTCAGTATATATTCTTCCTTATCACAAATATGTGGATATTTTTTTAAATCATAGTTTGTAGCTAATATATAGCACCCCCCAGTTTGGGAGTCTGGTGCCTTGCTCAAGTGCACCTCAGCAGTGCCAGTGAACTGGCATCTCACCAGCTACCAGTCCACAATCCATACTTGGTCCATGTGGAGACTGAGCTACTGCTGCACCCCAGAGTATAGAGGAGTAAGAAGTCTCTCTATGTGTGTTGTAATCCCAGTTTCTCTGTGCTTTGTTGACAGCGCTGGGCTGGCCGTGCATGCTTTTAGTGCATGTTTGGGCATGTGAGCGTGTCCCACTGGCTAGCTCCCGGGCGCCGCTCTGCACTGCTGTCACACGGCGGTTACAGCTGATAACGTCATCCCGACCGATGGCGTCGTTGCGGAAGCGTAGCACCCACCCACCGGTTCCCCTTCTGGTATCCCTGTTAGCTCTGTCAGCACTGTTGTCTGTGTTTTCACTGTTAGTGCTGTTAGCACCGTTAGCCGCCAGCTCAGCCGTCGCCATGTTGAGAGCTGTGCGGAGGCAACAGAAATGCTCCCAATCTCGCTTTTAGCACCTTTAATTATAAAAGTCGTCAAAACTCCGGCATCTCTCAGCTGAGTCAACTGAGATCTCACCAGCATACACACACACACACACACACACACACACACATGCAGAGTCTAGCTTCCTTCCCATTACTGTGTGCCACAGTCGTTAACGTGGTGACTGTGGATCATGATTAAATTGATTAATTGAATGGAAAAGGAAATAAATCCCCCGGCTCCCTGCCAGGCCGTGTGCACTGGAATGTACACAGTTAGCAGATTAGCAGAACCAAATGAGAAACAGACTAATCAGACAAATGTCACCGCCCCAACAGCATCACCATGGCGACTGCGTCATTGCATGCTTCAACAATACATTTTAACATAGTTTGGCTGCAATCATATGACAAATACACAGCACGGAACCAATTTCCTTCCATGCAGACGTCATTATGATTAGCTGTGAAAGCATTCAGTATGCTCTGGTGTGTGTGTGTGTGTGTGTGTGTGTGTGTGTGTAGGGGGGCGGGGGGGGTAATAATGAAAGAAAATAAGACCGGAACAGTAAAAGGCTAAAATGATAATAAAACAAATATCCAAATACATTGATTATGATTATGATTATTTAAAAATTGGAACCCACTTAGCCTATCCACACCGAATCCGAAACTTTCGTATTTCGCAGCTGGCTTTATTGCTGCGAATTCCGGGTGCCGAGAAAAACAAGCCAGCCAGTAAAATGCTTACTTTTGCTCACGCGATCAATAGATTTTCTGGGACGTCATCATTGTGACCAATGTCATAATTCCGTTATTCATACTGTCACACAACAATAGACTTGGATATTAATCGACTGATTTCTGTGACAAAATGAAAAAGTACATATTATAAAGAGAACGAACATAAGGAGAACATCTTGGGAAGGTTAGCAGTTGAAGTTCATTGTGATGGTGCGTCGCCTACAAAAGGGGATTCAAGGTAACGTATGGAGAACCCTTTATTTCAAGTGCATTAGCTAACGTTATGCTATGGACATCATATGTGTCAGAAAGGACATGTAGTCGTTCTGAAAGGTACCTATAAACCTGACCATATAGGATAAAATATAGAGTTAACATATTATTTAGGGCTGCCAATCGCGATTAATCACAAATTAATCGCACATTTTTTATCTGTTGAAAATGTACCTTAAAAGGGAGATTTGTCAAATATTTAAAACTCTTATCAACATGGGAGTGGACAAATATGCTTGCTTTATTATTTATTATTTATTTATTGTAAATCAATTAACAACACAAAACAATGACAAATATTGTCCAGAAACCCTCACAGGTACTGCATTTAGCATAAAAATATGCTCAAATCTTAACATGGCAAACTCAAGCCCAACAGGCAACAACAGCTGTCAGTGTGGCATGTCTTTAAAGGGGAGACTCGTGGGTACCCATAGAACCCATCTTCATTCACAAATCTTGAGGTCAGAGGTCAAGGGACCCCTTTGAAAATGCCAACATTTAGTGTAAGTTTGTAGTGTTATTTAACCTCCTTCGCAACAAGCTAGTATGACATGGTTGGTACCAATGGAATCCTTAGGTTTTATGGCAGGCTCCAGATCAGCTCTGACTGCTTGTTTTCCACCGGTCTGTGAAATCTTGCAGATGCCATTAGGAGCACCGGAGGACACCGGAGGAACATGATTTTTTTTCAGATTAGCTCTCTCATGCACTACTTTCAGGAAACAGTGACCGTTTTATAAAAATAACTTTTTATAATCACATTTGCTCAATTTCTTCCCACTGCTGCTTTAATGTAGCAAAAGAGTGCTAACTCATTTGAATGCTCTCCAGCACCAGGAGGAATCCTTTGAGACATGATGTAGCTGTTTTGTAGGTTGGACACACAGTGAGTTTTAAAGCAAGAGATCTTCTCTTTAACAACTACCATACTTTCTGAACAGAGGGGATTAAAACTAATTTACAGCGGAGATGAAAATATCCTCAATCACCTCAGCCTGTATCATAATCCCAGGGGCAACGTATGATGTTTACTTCACTTTTATTTCAACATTATTTCAAGTGTTAAATACTGCAGTCTTGGATGACCTGCTGTGACTCAGGGTTATTTAAAAGGAGATGATGAAAACTTTGTGTACATTAATTGGAAGGAAGTGCAGTGTTTAGCCTCCACAGGTGAGAAATGGACTGCCTTTGTTCTTTCATTCGGGCGCTGAATAAATCTGAATAAAACACTCTTCTAACCCTTCTTCAAAGAAAAGTTACAGTTGGGGAAAAAAAACAAGAAAATTTAAATAATTATATTCCTTTCAGCTGCATTCCCAAGACACAACAGGGCAAGACAAACTCCAGAAAGAGCGACACAATATAGCTGAAAAGTGACGCTGGAAAACAATGTATGTATGTACGCAGTGGTTGACTCAGGCTGTCTGAGGGGCAGGGGCAGAAAAAATAAAAAGGGCACCAGCTGCATACGGTGGAGCACCACCATAGAGAGGTTTCTAGCATATAGGGCAGTTTATATGACACTGTATCATGTTTTCTCTACTGGAAGGGCCATGCCAGTTTTTTCGTAGCCAAAGTTTTTGCTAATTTTGAGCGTTATTTAGCGTCCTTCGTGACATGGTTGATACCAATGGATCCCTTAGATTTTCTAGTTTCATATGATGCCAATATCTTCACTCTAGCTTTAAAACTAAGCCTGCTACAACTTTCGAACGATCGATTGCGTTAATGTGTTAAAGAAATTAGTGGCGTTAAAACAAATTTGTTGAAGCGTTATTGCGTTAACTTTGACAGCCCTAATAATAATAAATTATTATTATTATTATTACATGGGCTGCACAGCAAAGCAAGAGGGTCGCAGGTTCGAATCGGGCTTGGGGCACCTTCCTGTGTTAGCGTGGGTTTTCTCCGGGTTCTCCGGCTTCCTCCCACAGTTCAAATGTGCAGGTTAGGTTAATTGTTGACTCTAAATTGCCCGTAGTTGTGAATGTGAGTGTGATTGGTTGTCTGTCTCTATGTGTCAGCCCTGTGATAGTCTGGCGACCTGTCAAGGGTGTATCCCACCTTCGCTTAATGTCAGCTGGGATCGGCTCCAGTCCCCCCGCGACCCTGAATAGAATAAGCGGTTACGGATAATGAATAAATTAATTATTATTACATTAAGATAAGAAGTCACACACTTGTTAAAATTTTTTTTTTTCAAGAGGTCTATGGGGCTCACATCATTGTTGTGTAAAAGCTCAGTTTTAGAGTCAGAAAATCGCCATGAGAGATTTTCTCAGCTAATCAGTGGAAGGACTTGGCTTCGTTAACCCTCCTGGCTGATCCTGGACCTGTTCAGGGGTGACGGAGGGTCATCTCTCTCCAGTCCAAATCTCTCCATCTGACTCCTAGAGGGGCTGTGAGGGATCGCTCATGCAGAGATCAAGGTCAAATTTCATTACTCCTAATGAGGCTTAGCACCCATCAGAATCTCTCCTCTCCATCTCTCTCTGGCTCTCAGACATGAAAGACAAGCAGCAGCACATTTCTGAGCCGTTACAGATAACACTCCTGCTGCTGCTGCTGGGTCAGAATCACCTTTATTGTCAAGTACATTCCACTGGAGACTTTTTCCCCCTTTTGAAAATAGTTTCGGGTATTTCTGATCTCTGAGAACAGAAGCTGAAGACAGAGTAAAGACGTTGTTTTCCTGCCGCAACATTAGCCAGATATTGTCTCTTTTAAAAAAAAGAAAAAAGAAGCCCCAAAAGCTTTTTAATAAAATTGTAATTTCAAGCAAATGAGGTTGTGTGTAATTTCAGGAATAATGTGTTTTCTGCTGTGCAAGAAGATGAAATGTAGAATATAAATGTCTGAATAAACTGCCTCCTTTTCTCTGTCAAAACAGGAAATGCATCTATGATGCTGTCATTAAAAAATATTTATATGTGTTTGCTTGTTTGCGTGCCTAGGGTGTGTGTGTGTTGGTGTACTGTATGTGTATATATATATATATATATATATATATAAGTATGCATGTGTGCATTTCCATGTGTCTCCCTGCTGAGCTCCAGCAGTCCTCTTTGATAGATGCTGTAATCATCCTGTCAGATTGTGTGTTTCTGAAGCGTGGAGCATGTGTTTCCATCACCAGCTGTACAGACGTTATGGAGATTGGAGGCTCTCAGGACATCAAAATGTGTGGTGTCTCATCCTCTAAAGTTAGCTTTACGTTTGCTCTCATTATAGAAATTTGTTGAGTTTAGATTCGGTCCTATCATTCCTCTTTGTCTATCCAGTGCCGGATCTAACCCTCATCAAAAGCTCAAAATAATATCCATTTACTAATAAAATACAGAAGGGATGCACCGATACCGGATCGGATATTGGGCCGATACTAACTCAAATAGCTTGATCGAGTATCAGTGACAATGGGGCCGCTTTATTCAATAAAATGTTATGTTTATATATTATATACATTATATACTGTAATTTCAATTCCTTTTTAAATTTTGACAAATTTGTTGATGTAATAAAAAGGTTAACACTTGAATTATAGTTCCTGTTAATGTGAAGTATTTTTTACCAAGTTGGTGGTGTACAATTTATCATTTTAATAATAAATACCAATCAAATAAATTATTATCTATATATTATTATTATTATCTATATATTTATTGGTCACATTTTGTTTTAGAAAGTTAGGACATTAATGTTTAAGTCAATCCTGATGTTGCCCTACCCATAACAGAATGATCCCAGTCACTTCCACACAGTGAGGCATACAGCTTATTAATTAAACACTGGTATCGGATAGGGCTGTGTATTGGCAAGAATCTGGCGATACGATACGTATCACGATACAGGGGTTATGATTCAATATATTGTGATATATTGTAATTCTGTAAGCAAGGCAATATATTGCACTTTTTTAATCTAATTTTTGGAAAACTGTCACATAATAAAGAACACACCACCATATGCATAAAATCTGATTTAAAAAAGTTTACTTTTTCCTGGAATCAGAACAGTGGGATCTTCAATGCATTTATCACAGTCCCTGTAACATCCAACATCATAGCACTACTTTGAGAGGGGACATCTCTTTGCCAGTGAAATAAAGTATTGATCTTTGCATGTAAAATATTAATTACAAATTGATAGTGTTTTTGAGAATCGATACGGTATCACAAAACATATTATATTCAATTTTTTCGATATTTTCTTACACCCCTAGTATTGGATCGGTACTCAATATCGACCGATACCCAAAGCCCATGTATCGCTATCGGGACTGAAAAAGTCGGATCGGTGCATCCCTAATATACAGCATTTTATCCAACAAGATGACTGGGAACATCTCTCAGTGTGCACATGATGTGCACAGGTTTATTCTAGAAAACAATGAGGGCTACATCTAAAAATGTGTTTCTATAATTACTGTCTGGCGAGATTTTATTCTTTAATTAGATGGTTAAAAGGCTGCATTCAGTTAAGTCATATCAGAGTAAATTAACATGTGAACAACAATGACATTACTGTAAATACTGTAAGAAGTGTCATATTACTGCTGACATTATCCAGAGCAAATGTGGTTTGGAGATGTTCTTCTATATTTTTCCCAAACATGTAACCAAGTAGTTCCATTTCATCATGTTTTTTTTTCATGCACTGATCTATTTTGAGATTTTAGGCTATTTTGCTTCCATAACATGTCTTCTTTCAGACTAGTGGAAAGAAAAGATCCCAAATACACATTAAAGTGTATTTTACTACTTTGTCTATTTGTGTTGTAGATTTCTCCTAAATTCACCAAAAGTAAGCATTCGATACTGCCTCAATTGCATGTTTAAACATAACATTTCAGAAAGCTTGTAATACAAAAACTAATTGTCTTAATGTAGGTAATCAACTGGGGACGTTTCTTTGTGATATCTATTAGTTAACATTGTGTACCCTATTCACCTGGAGTGTCTTACCAAATTAATGTAATTTTTACAATCCATATCTTTAAAGGCCGTTTTCTCTAAATTAGTTTTTTCTTAGACTCTGAGCCAGAAATCTCCACTTCGGCAGCACTTACATCCACCAAACCTTCCAGTTTCATTCCTATCTATATTCTGAAGGTTTCTGCAGAGGGGATTGTTCATATATCATTCATAACCTGATTTATACATCATTTCATTCCTAAATACATGGCAAAAATTGATTTTTTTATGGCTGTTGACCGTATTTGCTGATTTATGGAGTGATAAAAAGAGATATCCAAAATTCGCTCCATAAAAACTTTTGACTCTAATATGTCAACAAGATGAAACAAGAATTTTGAACCTGACTTTATCCAATGTTCATATTTCTGTTCCGGAAATGTATGCAAATTAGCACATATTTGAGAAGATAATGCCTCATTTGCATATTTAAACATACAGTTTCAGAAAGCTTGTAATTCAAAAAGATATATTGTCTTAATGTAGGTAATCAACTGGGGAAGTTTCATGGTGATATCTATTAGTTAAATTCCCTTTAAAGGAACAGCGAGTAATTTAAGGGGGATCTATTGGCAGAAATGGAATATAATGCTATGTTTTCTTTAATGTATAATTGTCTGATAAAATAAGAATAGTTTTGTTTTCATTATCTTAGAATGAGCCGTTTTTATCTACATAGGGAGCGGGTCCTCTTCACAGAGCTGTCCGTCATGTTTCTACAGTAGCCCAGAATGGAAAAACCAAACACTGGCTCTAGATAGGGTCATTCGCATTTTCAAGTTTTTGCACCAGCAACTGTAGTTCTGTAGTTCTCCTACACTCATTCCCTGGGCGTAAAATAACAACGCTTTGTCACGCCCCTTCGGTGTGTGATACTGACTCACAAGGCCCTCTTTAGCGTCTGTATGTGACGCATCGGGCTTTCAGGTAACTACAATGTAAACAACCCGCTCAGACAAAGTGCTCCCGGAGTGTGGTGACGTAGTTTAAAGAGCGAAAAGAGACTGGTGGGTAAAAGGGGAGGTGGATGGGTCCAATAAACACAGGACTTTCATCCAGGAGATCACTTTTCGTGTCCTGCGTTCACAACGTTAAGTTTAATTTTCACTGTACAAACGAAGTAATTTTAAGCCCAACCATGATGTTTTTTCCTAAACCTAAGTGGTTTCGTTGCCTAAACATAAGCAAGTATTTTTGTTTGATTTCACAATGTTAAGCACGTGTTTACTGCGACCGAAAAGTGACGCCGAGGGGTCTGACAAAGCGTCAGTACGTGACGAGTTGGGATGAGAACGTGTTGCAATACAACAATCTTAAAATACCCCATTACAACCCTTACCAAATAGAAGTTTATTCAAGTGTGCTATTACTACCACTTATTTTTTAACTTAAAATAAGAGAGTATAATAACACCCCCCTCCCTCCACCAACATCCGTTATTTATTTGTCTCATTTTGTTCGTTTCGTTAGATTGGCCCCGTCCCGTAAATTCTGTCATGTCACCCGATGCATGTTATTTATTTATTTATCTATTTTTTGTCTTGTCAAATATCACCTGTCTTGTCTTGCTTCATTAAATAAAAAAATAAATAAAAAAGTTTTCTGGTCTTACAATTAAATTATACTTTTATAAACTAAAAAGAGTGCCAATTTACTCCCAAGAAGAATTTAATTAGTACACTTACAAGTATACTACAAGTACATTGAAATTAGTGTACTTACTACATAAAGGATACTCCCGGGAAATATACTTGAACTTTACTTAAGTATACTTCATAAAATAAACTTGAAGTGTACTACTTTTTCGTAAGGGAAGTTAAAGTTCTGCATTCAAAATGCCATTTGAGAAAAAGTAGAAAAGTATTATCAGCTATACCAGCAGCCGGCTATGTTTCGAACACTCTTATAACCTCATACTTACAATGTGATATTCAGTTGCTTTTATCATAATTTACAGACAAACATGCAGTCAGAAGCCCGTGGTTAAATGCCTATACTATGGCATTTACTTTTGTCATCTGCCATCAGTGAAATCCAGAAAGATGTTTGTTCATTTCTCTACTCATTTACTCACATTATTGACAGAGACATGTAGGATTAAGGAAAGACAAGGTCCCATGATGAAGTGTCCATCTGTCTCTGTCTGCATTTTCCCTCTGTTTTCCAATCTGAGGTGCTGTTTAAATCTAATTTAAAAGAATATATACACAATTTGTATCTGGTTTCACTTAAAGCTGGTGTTGGTAATCTTCTTCAAAAAATGTTTTTGTTATAAATGTTGAAATTCTCATTACATCCCAATCGGAAAATCAATTAATCAAATGCTCGACAAAAGAAAAATCGTAATCTGTAGCTGCGCAGGACTGTAATAAGCTTCTGCACACATTGCGCGTTACCGGAGTTCATAATGATAATTTTGGGGAGTGGCTTTGGAGGGAGGCCTGAAGGGACGGACTGTCAGTGTTGCCAACTTGGAGACTTTCTCTCTAGACTTAGGGACTTTTGGAGCTACAGTAGTGCTGCAGTTTTCTACTCTCTCGTCTCGGCTCACTGCAGTCGGCTGCAATTTGTTATGGTTAACTGATACGGAACGGATATGACGTCAAGTTACTCAGACTGCAACAATAAAAGCGCTAACTTCCTTCTACCTCCGCATAGACTCAAATGAAGCAAACATATCGATTCTGGCATTAAAAAATCAATTTAAAAATCGTAAAAATAAAAATTACGATGCATAGGTGAATATTTTTTCCCCACCCTTAGACACAGCTATGATTCTCCAGTCAGTAGCACAACACGAAAATTAAAAAAAATTAGAAACAAAAATTGAACTCCTCCTTCTCGGAGTCATAACTCAGTGAAATCTGAACACACAGACATGATACACACATTTTTAGATTCAGTGTCACTTACACCTTCCAAGGATACCATTATCTCTGTCAAAATCCCAGAAAAAACACTGCAGAACATGCCTGAGAGACATCACAAGTTTTCTTCTGTATCAAAGTGATCCAGTGATAGTTGTCTGTACATCCATGGGTACACTGTTAACAGGAGCTGCTAATAGATAATTCAGCATACTTTAAAATTTAATTTACCCTCAGTGGATCAATAAAAGTGCCTTCTTCTTCTTCTTCTTCTTTAATTAACAACCAATTCACCATCTATAAATGATAGCTATTATAAAGTGTTACCTTTAAATCACATAAAACTATTTTGTTTTCCATAGAAACCGAGTACCCTCACTTACTGTGAAAATAATATATGTCATACTCAACTAAGACATGTAGTGACTCTGCTAAAAGCCTGTAAATAAAGAGGGAAAAAACTGTTTCCAAAAATATGTTATATAAACATAACCAGAATAGCTGCAGTGGTATTAAAGTTTATAGTTCCTCACACAAAAAGTAAGGAGAATTTTAATCTCTTTCTTCTCCAATAAAGCTAATCACACAGGCATAGAAGATGCCATACCATAATGTGTGTCCGTTTATTGCCCCAGCTTATTGTCTGCATTACAGCTCCCATCCTTGATCCTCCTCTCCTAAACTGCATCTGATAGGCCGTCTAAACGCTTTTGCCAAAATTATAGCAAGAAGCATGCAGGCTTTTAGGGTCATAGAAAGGCAAGATTCCACTGCTTCTCCTTCATTTTGCACCATTTCACCGACGCTTTCATTTTCCATCTTCCACACCATGAATATACAGACAGGCCTGGACTTGTTGGGAGATGAGATCATCATATTTCTCCCCCTTTCTGTCTGTTTCTCCATTTCTTCCCACTTTCTCATTGTCTGCTTTGTGGCATTTGCTTCCAGTGACCTTCGTCTCTTGAAGTGACACTGATGTGCCATCGTGACAGCTTCTGTCTCTCCCAGCTACAGTACAGAGGGAGGGAGGGGGGACATGGTAGGACAGCTAAGATCCAAATAGGTTTCCTTCCGTCTGTGTGTCTGATCTTGGTGTTTTATTTTGTCTTGGACAAAGGCATCAGATCAAGAAAGATGATATAAATATCACTATTTTGCTCTACACTGTGATGGTTTGGTCCTCAAACTGATTATTTTATTTTTAGTTCAAGAGTTGACATTGAAATTAAACCATGTGAGAAGTTTAAAGGGGATATGTCCGTTTTTCCATCCACGTTTTATGCACATTTTTAATTTGCACAAGTGAAAGGAGAAGCAATTCACAAAAAAGTTGAATGCTGGTCTGAGGTGTTAACGTTGTTCTTCTGGGTGGTTTAATGGTACCAACTGGATAATTAGCTGCAGCTGTTTATCTGCATCAACCATGAACTCATATTCACACAACAGGAGTGGATGGAAACAAGATCATTCATGTTTTATTTTGATGATTTAATTGGAATTCTGTTAGAATTTGCATTACATTTAGATGGAAACTTGTGTTTGTGTCACCTGATGAATATAAGTCCAATATTCTCTCTCTTTTAGCTCTGTTTTTGGTCTCCACCAACTCCTGAGGGAAATATCTGTCTCTTTAGCTGCTAAATATCTCCACTACGTTCACCAGCTAGTCTCTAACTGAGTCTGTCTATATTGGTTGCTGCTGAGCCAGCCCTTTCTCATTCCCAGGGCGTTAAGTACCAAGGCTTTGTCACGGCCGTCGGCATTCGATACCGCTGCACAAGGCACCCTTTGCGCCGGTAAGAAATGCACGCACGTTCCATTAACTACGATGTAAACCCATCCGCGGCAACAATAAACGCTCCGAGAAAGTGCGCCAGGAGTGTGGTGACGTAGTTTGAAGAGTGAAAAGACACACACCAGGCGGACGGGAGGGGAGGTGGATGGGTCCAACCGACACAAGGCTTTCATCCAGGAGACCACTGTTCGTGTCCCGTGCGTTAAGTTTCACTTTCACGTTACAATCAGCTGTTCATGTCCCGTGTTCACAACGTTCAGTGTCATTTTCACTGTACAAACCTAGTAGTTTAAGCCCAACCATGTATTTATTTCCTAAACCTAACTATAGTGGTTGTGTTGCCTACAATGAAGAAAGTGATAACAAAGCGGCGGTATGTGACGAGTTGGGATGATAACGTGTTGGTGGAGCAGGTAGTGTATAATGGCTTTTTACAGCTTTTTCTCTGAAAATGACGCTATGAGAGCTCTGAGAGTGAACCAGAACAGTAAAGTTGTGGGCTGGACAGATAAACAATGAGCTGAAAGCCCCTATAAATCTCCGAGAAACTGAGGGGAGCTGCAGATTCAGCTGATCATTCTGGAGGTTCATCACTACCAGAGACATTGTTATTATAAAAAATATCTATTATAGGTGATTACAGTGTTATAAACTGAATGTATTCAAACTGAGAGATATCATTTAGGACTATAGTGAGGGAGGGGAGCTAGGGCAGATGCTCGCAGAGTAATTTGTGTCTCATTCAGTGGCAGCAAGAGCCATGTGGAAGACTTCCCGTCGCCTCACGGCCTTCGCTGCTTCAGACGACACATGTACATACCCCGAGTGCACAAAGTATCACGTAGCATGCATAATCACATTGGCCCTCTGAAGAGACCAACTGCCGGGCTAATACACAAGGCGTTTACTGAGGGGGAAAAGAAATTACAAGTGATGAATTGAATTAATCTCAATTGAGGCTGGGAATGGGATGAAACGGGGTCTCCAGCCTGGAGAGGATTAGCAGCAGATGTCAAGAGAGAGAGGAGGGGAATGAATGAGGCAAAAATATTGTCTGTGTCCTGTGGCGTCCTTCTCTTTAATGATAAGAAATTACACCTTCCCCCTTTGTGAACAGTTTAAAGACTTCAGGAAGTCTACTGTGACTGACAAAGTGCAAACTCTTTATATTACGCACTATCTCTACGTTATATTGTTTCCCTATCCAGGGCTGTGGATACTAAACACAGTTCTACAGGGGTTTTGTTGTGTCGTAGGAATGTGCAGAGTCATCATCGGAAGCTGCCATTTTCTAAATGAAGCTGGTAATCCTGTATCATGGATATGAACAATTTAATCCTCCCATATAAATTCGACAGTGAGTGAGATTACATTGTGGCAGTTTTGACGAGGTAATCCAACATGTTCCTAGTTTCATTGTCCGCTTAGATTTTCCATAATTTATTTGTTTTACTGGACTTTTGCTGCGCTGTCAACTCATGAATGAATACTTTGGTAACACTTCATTTTACAGGTCTGCAAATTTCATGGTAATTAGGTGATAATTAGCAAGTAACCTATTTAACATTTTTGGGAATTACTGCCAAATTACCTCAATATTTACCTCAAAATGTATCGAAAATTACTTTATTATAAACATGATTTCATAATCATATGCTAAAATAGCATATAATTGTTAGAATATATGCATTGCTGTGCGCTTGCTGTGTGCTGCTCTTCATCGGAGGTGGATAACCAAACTAATTGAAGAAACTTCTGATCAGGCACAAATCTCACCATTGTGTGAATTATTGTCGACAGAAATGTAACCTGGTAGCTAATGTAATGATTCAGGGAGTTTTTTCAAAGAAATTTCAAAGAAGTTATTTGCTAATTATCATCTATTTACCATCAGACATGGAAAAAAAGGATATCAATTAAAGGGACTGTTTGTAACTTTCTAAGCGTATAAATGTAGCGGGTCGGCACACATGCGCGCTCGCATATGCACGCTCGCGTGTGGCCGCTGTCTCGTCTCCTCTGCCTGCTCGCCTTCACTCAGACAGCGCGCGCGTTCTCGCGTACTCGCTCCACCTCTAGACGTGAACGCGCGCTCACTCCACACTGCAGAAGAGTTAGTTTAGCTCTGAGAATATCTAGTGAATGTACAGTGGACGTTTGTGCAGAAATAAATGCTGCAGCTCCTCCAGACCAACAGAGGTTTCCCGTGTCTTGGGAAGTAACGGGGCTCCGCAGAGAGAAACGTTACCGTCTCGTTACCGACCGGTTGCCGGTGTCTTGCTGCTCTCTCCGGCTGCGGGCGGAGGGAGACGAGTTTCTCGCTGGGGAGCCCCGCTGCTTCAGCCTGCGCTGAGGCAGGAGAAGCAAACACAGTATCAGCATTGATTCATGGAGAGACCTTCGTCTGGTCAGCTAACATTACTGCCAAGCAGCTGAAATATAGAGTGATATTGTGCTTTTAGCTGACGTGTGTCGCCTCACTGTTTTGAGCGATGCTCGTTCATGTCCATTTAGAGCGAACACAAGCACGAGCCCGACGCTGACTTTCGTTGATTTCACGGCCACAGGTGTCGCTGTTAAGAAGCATTTCTGAAAGTTACAAATAGTCCCTTTAACTTTGTATTCTTTTCCTAGAAATGTATTAAATAAATTGGGAAATAGCGGAATATAATTATTAAATAATGTTTAACATGTACGTATCATAACAACAGCTTGTATATCCGCCTTCCTCGGCCTTCCTGTTTCCCTTCTGGAATGACGAATACAGGCTACCGCCACTTACTGGTGTGGAGAGTTATTCCTCTCACGCAGGCGCAGAACGTACTGGTTAACTGGTCGTCGGCTGTAGTCTTTGCTGTGTGTTCAAATGCAACTAGTCGGTCAAGACAAAGGCGAGGTGAGGTGACGCAACAGTTTGCCTTCATCGCCTCTAGTTCTTTGATGTCGGGTTGGTGTGTCCGGGACTTAAACATAACTGAGGCCGTTACCGTAATTTTGTTGCCTAAACCTAACCGCGATCGTTTCACAGTAACAATGTGGCGTTAAATGACACACAAAAAGCTGTTTCACAACGTTAAGCCTGTGGCGTGTAAATGACATGCGAAAAGCCTAAAATGTGTTATCGTGAAATGGACGGAAATATCGTGCTATTTATACATCAGGTTGAATAATGACACGGATGGGTTGACATTGGAGTCATGTTGGAGTTAGTCTGATACAGATGCTAAAGGGTGACATGTGCATCGGTGTCAAGACGCTGAGGCCCAATGGGAGTGAGACCAGGCTGGAGAAAAATACCTCTTCTCCTTCTTTTTGAGTTTGTAAATCCTAAAATTCTACTTAACATTCAAACATTATCATTACTGTTAGGTTATGAATAACACAATCTAGCTGGGATAGAAACAACACAGAAGTGTGTGTGTGTGTGTGTGTGTGTGTGTGTGTGTGTGTGTGTGTGCGTGTGTGTGTGTGTGTGTGTGTGAATATACTAATACATGTGATTTGTCCTGAGGAGTTTTCAGCTACAAAGTTAAAAGAGTGGTCCTGGGTGGATTCTAGCAGAGTGAGAGAGCTGTCCTGGTGCAGATTATGGCCACATAAACCCTGACAGAGACCCATCAGACCGAAACCTAGTCTGATTGACCCATTAAGCCACAGCAAAGCCCTGCCAGCAGGGAACTACAGACAGAGAGAAGAAGAAGGACGTGTGCATGGGAGAAATAAAATGCTGCTTTTCTACATTTGTAACAAGTAAAACTCAGTTTACTAGAATTTATTTTGTTTTCAAGGATTAAAACAATAGTCTCACGGCACTTGGTGAAATAGTCACGGAATTTAATCTATTTGATTCATGTACATAGACACAAATTTCCCTTTTTTTATGTGACACTCAGCACGACTTTCAATAACGTATTTTTCTTGCGTTTCCCTACAAATGTCCAGCAACACGTGATGCACGTGTCAATTTCTGCTCTAGTCTTCATAAAATAAAATAAAACTACTCTTTAGGTTTAGGAATAGATCGACTTGGTTAGGTTTAGGCAACAAACTACTAAGTTAGGCTTAGTGAAAGATCGAGTTGGTTAGGTTTAGGCAACAAACTACTTAGTTAGGCTTAGGAATAAATCAACTTGGTTAGGCTTAGGCAACAAAACTACTTAGGTTTAGGAAAAGATCAACTTGGTTAGGCTTAGGCAACAAACTATTTAGTGAGGCTTAGGAAAAGATCGACTCAGTTAGGCTTAGGGACAAAAGTCCTGTGTTTTTTGACCCACCCATCCACCCCGACCTCCTCCCTACGCAGCATTCACCACTCATTATACTTCCCGGTTCACAATTACATGGATTACATACAAACTGATTTTGTGCTGACCAGCACGTAAAAATTAGAAATTTGTGTCGATGTACACAAATCAATACATTCAATTTTCTGACTATTTCACGAACTGCTGAGCGACTGGGATTATTAAAAACATATAATGTGTAGTAATAGTCTTATTTGGCAGAATCACTTTAACATTTTTTCCCTCTCGTCCTTTCATTTACATGAATATATTACCAGACACGTGATATAATAGGACATGTAGGGCAGGTCATGTATGTCAGTGTGGTACATTAGGATAATTGATTCATACATAACATGGCAGACAGCCCCCCCAGGGCCGGGGTTTCCTTCTTCTCCGACTCTGTTAACAGCAGCAAGTTCAAACAAAGGTTACTAATCTTCTAAATATGCTGATTGCTCTTCTGCGCCTTGATCTCGAATTGCCTCAGAAAGTCAGTGTACATGTACCTCGGCTAAATCATATTAGCTTCGACTGTCACGCTTGAACATATAGTTTCAGTAATAGCTCCCCTTTGTAATGTGGAGAGCAGCACACACCACAAAATGCACACAAAGGAATTATGGGGATAGAGGGAAAGGAGCAATAATGGGAGGCCTAATAGCAACAGCTCTGCCACATCTGGCTTACCGGGGGCTATGGAGGTGAATAATTTAGTATTGTGAAGAAGCAGAGGCATGGCCTTGAATGCAGAAGCATACGAATGCTGTGGATCCAATCACAGCTATAGCATTCGGAAACATGACTGCTTTATACCTGCTGAGGACACAACGACAGGAGTGACACTTGACGCATATGTGATATCTTTCTCTCCGACACTAGAATATTTGAACCTCAACAATTGAAAGAAAACAATACACAGTGGTGGGAGAGTAAGGAACTGAAATCAACATTTTAAAACAAGTTTTGAAGCAGACGTGTAGTGGTGTGTATACGCATGAATACAGTGCATACTGACCACATTTCATGTAATCTGTTGTGTTAACTGACTTTTGATCCCTGACTGTTCCATTTAAGGGAGTGCCTCCTCCCAGGCAAGATAAGGACTGCCCCGTATAGAGTAAAAAGCACTCGCGAGCGTGCATGACATCACATTCATAAACGGCCTGCATTCTTCACATTAAAGGGACTGATTGATCGCACGATTATCCATAGGTAATCACGACTAATCACAAATTAATAACTGTTCAAAATGTACCTTAAAGGGAGATTTGTCAAGTATTTAATGCTCTTATCAACATAGGAGTGAGAAAATGTGCTTGTTGTATGCATATGTATGTATATAGTTATTATTGGAAATCAATTAACAACATAAAACAATGACAAATATTGTCCAGAAACCCTCACAGGTACGGCATTTAGCATTAAAAATATGCTCAAATCATAACACGTAAACTCAAGCCCAACAGGCAACAACAGCTGTCAGCGTGTCAGTCTGCTGACTTGACTATGACTTGCCCCAAACTGCATGTGATTATCATAAAGTGGGCATGTCTGTAAAGGGGAGACTCGTGGGTACCCATAGAATCCATTTTCATTTTTCCAGTTTTGATCGGGGTACCCCTCTTCAGTTACTTTTGGGCAGACCAGGAATGGCGTGTCAATATACGCTCCTTACATGCATAGTGTCCTTTCAAAAGAAACTTTCGTTTTCACAGGAAGTTAGGGTTAAGCAACACAACCACTTAGTTAGTGTTGGGAAATGGTCGTGGTTGACGTTAACTTCACTGGCTTCGTCACATACTGTTGCTAAAGGGTGCCTCCGTGCATCGGTTTCTGATGCCGAGGGGCGCTTACCAAACGGCGGTATTGATGTGTAAGTAGAATTTTATTGTTGTAGCTGGTCGAGGTGGAGCTAGTCTTAGATAATTTAGGCTATATACTACTGAGCAGTTTCATCTATAACAAAGTGAATCCATAGTAGACCCACCTACCAAGACACCAGTGGTGTAGTGGCTTGAAGTCATAATTTGGTATCTATTAAGATGTGGAATCAACAGGACTCGGTGGCCTATTATGTGTTTTCACTATGCATGTGCAGGATTTTCATGCTGTGCACACCTCCACAGTTTTACTATACATCAGCGTACATCCCATAATATGAATGCAGTTCTCTTGCAGATTGATCTCCTCTGATTCAACACAGTGTAAACTCTTGCTGGGATCACACACGCACTCATATGCACAGCCGAAACTAGTTTGTTCAGATAGATTCATGAATGATGCTGCTCGAGAAACTGTATTCTCCAGAGCAACACAGGGACTTAGCCCAACTTTCTGGAACGCAGCGGCTGTTACTGGAGGATAACTCTGGTTAATAATTCAACATCACTTTGCTTTTGAGCATACAGTATCTCTGGAAACTGAAAAACAGAACACGAGCCTCTGAGTAGAATAATCAAACACTATCAGCTGCGAGTATATGGAAGCTTAAAAACACAGACGTTACTCCACAGGTGAAGAAATGGAAATTCTTCCTAATTCTGACTTTTTTGTGTCTTCACTGAAGAAAATGGATGTTTTAAGTACATGTTTTATCAGAATAGACTTTAAACAAATTCAGACATCCACTTGTTCTGCTTCCTTTGCTTTTCTGTCTATGCACTGAACAAATGTCTACTGACAAAACAAAGAATCCACCTATACTATCATGCTAGGAGCTCTGTGAGGCAGTACTTAGATACAGCGTTGCTTTGAGCTAAATGCCAACATCAGTATGCTAATACGCCCTTAATGTTAATGCCAACATGCTGATGTTTAGCAGGTATAATGTTTATCATGTTCATCATTTTAGTTTAGCCTGTTAACATGCTAATATTTTGTCCCAGAGGCTACTCATGGTACTGCAAAGAAAAAAATCCTCTGCGGCCCAAAAAACATTCCCCCATAGACCTCCATTATAAAAGACACATCTGTGAACGAGATAAACTGCAAGTCAATTATTACTTTTTGTATTATACATTTTCTATCCATGTAGGTTTTATATTTGTAAAACTTTTTAGAAAAGCTATTTTAATGTGTGTGACGTCATCTCAATGTACAGATGCAGCCACCTAGAATTTCCCTTCCCAGCTTTGTTCCAGCCGAACGCCAGACAGGGTGTGTATGGCAAACCGTTTTAACATTCAATAGCTAAGCTTGACTATCCGGAATTAACATTAGAGATATCCACAATTTCATTTTGACTATTCGTAACTACGTTGTGACTAGTCAGAATTTGTATTCAAGATATCTATAACGTCATTCTCACTAGTCAAAACAACAGTTAGAGATATCCATAATTCAGTTCTGTCTATCCTAAATAACAGTAACAGATATCTCAAACGTCATTATGACCAGTCAGAATTGTTGTGCATGACGTTGCTCATGCAAGGCTTCCCATTGGATATTGGCCCAACAAAGCATCTGAATCAAGGAAATTATGGCGAACGAGAGCTGTTTGCTTGAGAGTTGTAGTAGCAATTTACAGCATATTGTAGATTTCTTGTCTCCTGACACACTTTACAAATTCACACAGCTGCAGTGCAGTGCCATAGTATGATTGAATAGCTTCCGCCTCCCACTTGCTGTTTCTGCTGATTAAATTACAGATATCTGCAACATCATTTTGCCTAGTCAAAACTCTTATTCAAGATATCTGTAATTACATTTTGACTATCCCTAACTGCAGTTTGAGATATCTGCAACGTTATTTTGACTAGTCATAATTCCAGTTCAAGATATCTACAACATTATTCTGACTAGTCCAAATTTTATTTTAGATATCTAAAAAAGACAATGTAGATATCTACAAATGAGGGGAATTAGAGATATTTTGAAATGGAATTTTGACTAGTCAGATTTAAATTGTAGATATCTGAAACTGGAATTACGACTAATCATAATTCAGTTGCGGATATCCGCAATGTGGATTACGGATATCCACAACTGAATTGTGGATATCCGTAATGAGAAACCCCATACACATGAATGGCAAAAGCAGTTTGAATCATACTAGTCAAAATTTAATTATGGATATCTAAAATTAGAGTTTCGCCTAGTCAAAATAGAATTAGGGATATCTTGAATTAGAGTTTTGACTAGGCAAAATGATGTTCTATCTCTAATGAATATCCTGTCTAGCTATTAAATGTTAAAACAGCTTGCCAAAGGGTGTATCTAGATTCCACTGTAAACACCCCAACTCAGTCAACTGCAACCCAGTTCTTCTACTACGTCCATGAGCGGAACAGGAGTAGCGGTTTAGAGGGTGGACGATGGATGATAAATACAACCAATGTAAATACGTCTGAAATATAGGGTTCTATTCCTTCATTCACTTTATACTTTGTTCTCTCCCTGCTGAACACATTCCTGTAGTGTGGTCCATTTGGCTCCGTTGTGCCGAGCCGGATCAAACAGACTAATAAATTTGTAAACCCTTCACACTATCAGATAATCTCCTCTGACTATCTGTCCTGTGCAAGCCGCCAATTAGGAGAATGTGAGGATGGGCAAATGTGGTGTGAACTGGCCTGATAATCCTCCAGTGTGTCCCAGTCTGGCTCGGATAAAAACACATTACAGGGAAAGCAAATGTAACACCAGTCAGTATTTCAAAGGGAGTTATTAATATAGTTGCATGCAAATAGTTAAGATCTGGTGAGAGGGATGTTTGCTCTGTTCCCCTTTAAAACTGCAGTAATTGAAAAATGTAATGCATTGATAGATGCACCTGCGTGCATAAGCAAAGGTATATTTTTTCTTCAGTTTTTGGAAAGATACTTCTCATAATGATCTGTTTTTTTTCTTTTTAACCTGCAACACGGATAATATTACAGTCAGGCAGAGCAGGAGAGGGTTGTCTTTTAGCAAAAAACACATTTTAATTCTCCATCGCCATTTCCATTCAGCAGTTTAACATGACTGGAGATCCGCACATCGGGTAGACATTATAGTCTGAAGGTCCATTATTTTTGAGTTTGTTTTAAGTTTCTATGTCATTCACAGTGGTGTTTGTATTCAAATACGAACATTAAAATGTTGGTCAAAGTACATAGGTTTTAGCGTCAAAATGCTATTTTCCCAAGCCCTTCTAAAAACGTTTTCCCGCGTGACCTGCCGTAGGTTTCTGCATGATGATGCTGCTATATGTACAATATGGTCAGTGTATTACATACAGTAACTTAGATGGCGGTCACCATGCTCCCTGACAGGAGTACCAACAGAAAGCTAAGCAATATTTTGATGTGGACGCAACGTTAGTTTGGATCGGAAAGTCACACAATAACACAAACAAACTAACCGATCGATGCAGAGGTAGACCAGCAACTCCTGCTCTGCGAGGTAAAATTACTGTTTTTGTGAATGGAGTCTGGTGGCTTTGAAGACAGTGATATAACGGCTTCAGTTCCCCGTCAGAGAAGGCTGTCTCAAGCCGTATATCGCTCTCTTCAAAGCCAGTAGCTCCTCTCAAGACGCTGATTGGTCCGTGGTCTGGCTTGCCGGCCACAAATGCACTCCTTGTAGTCTGACAAGATGGATTTTCGTGTGATATGTGATCCCACGAGACTCACGTTATCTGGTGACATTGCGAGAATACAGCTGCCGTGCAAGGTTCAAGTGGCCGTTTCCATTTGAAAAAAAAAAACAATGCAGAAGAAGCCATCCTTTAAATAATGAATTTAGAAAGAAAATCTCAAGAAATCCAGCCGCAAATCATTAAAATTTAAAAAATGCATCGGAACAGTGAAGTAATTTACACACTGTGGTTCCATTGATCTGTACACAGTATAAATACAGAACAATACCGTTTTTCTGTTGTTGTTGCTTTTTTAGATTTGCATGTTTTTCCCACTAATGTTTATTTAGTTCATGTACACTTAAAAACAACCAAATATTTGAATGTGATATAAACTCACATTGAGCTGCAGGGTCTCGGTCCACTGTCCAATCACGCGGTAGCCCGGCCCGGTGACATTATTCCACTGGTACTGAAACAGGTCGTAGCGTCCGGGGGCGTCGCCATTGCGGTTGAAAGTCACTGAAGTACCAGCACTTCCTGTGGAGGACAAATAGCCATTTAGTCACTGGGTCACTTGAGCAATAAATCAGCCAACCGGTAAATCAATAAATCAGTCAATCAAGCCACACTTTAAAGGTCACCACATAAATTGGTTAGGCGGTAAATGGACTGCATTTATAGCTTGCTTATATCCAAACTGCTTTAAGCTTTAATGTACTGATGGCAGTGAGCTACCCTGCAAAGAGTGACTATCAGGAGAAGTTTTGGGTTCACTGTTCAAGTTTGATGGTGATATATATCCAGTATGTGTGTATATATATAGTCCGTGTGTATTCCCTACATTAACTTAGATGGCGGTCGGCATGCTCCCTGTTTGGAGAAGCAGACAGGAGAACCGGCAGGGAAGCTAAGTGTGGACGCCACGTTAGTTCGAAAACTAAAGTCACACAATAACACAAACAAACGAACCGATTGATGCAGGTAAAATAACAGTTTTTGTGAATGGAGTCTGGTGGCTTAGAAGACAGTGATGTAACGCTTCAGTTCCCCGTTGGAAAGGACTGTTTGAAGAGCTCCAACTGAGTCACTGTCTATGGAGAAATTAATGGGACTTCATGACTTTAAATGAAGTGGAAAAAAGCACTGAATGAATGTATATGAAAGAATAAATTAACATGGCGTTAATTATATTAGTTTGAATACCAGCCTCCCCTCTAGCCTGTAGCGTGGTAAACACCTGATAGTAAATAGTTTTTGGCACTTTCTCAGACTTCTCTCTCAGTATGGGTTGTCTCTCTGACCTCCCTGTCCTCTCTCTCTCTTTCTCTTTTATTATTCCTCTGTTCTTTCTACTCTGCGACGCTGCGAGCCGCCCTGAAAGACACTGTGTTTATTTACTTTGGCTCGTTGTGGCTTTTGGTTTGGGCCAGGAGTCTCTTTCAAGTCTGCATTTAATTTAGAGTGAAAGGGTGGGAGGCAGATAGAGAGGAAAATAGAAATGTGGTGAAAAGAGAGAAAGAAAGAGCAGGAAAAGGCTGACAGGCGGAGGAGAGGGGACAGATAGTGTTGGGCTTCCTCTGCTCAAAATGAAACACAAAGAGAAATTTCCTCCGGTCAAAAATAACTGTTTTGGCAGGAAACTCTGCAGCTTCTTTATTATTATGTTTTTCTCTTCTGAAGTTTGAACCGTCCTCAGCACCTACACACTAACACAACTAACTCTTTTTTTTTTCTCTTTAATATTTTGCCATGCTTTGAATTTACTTTTAAAACATTTCATATTTTGTGTTTGCAGCATTATGTTTAATACTGACATTTCACAGAGAGCCAGATAGTGTGTGCCTTTCCCCGTCTAATGATACATGCTAAGATGTGGATCTTATTTGTTTGCATGACGCATTATTCATCTCTGCAAGAATAAAGTGTATGAGAGCATGCATGCATGTATTTCGTGCAGCCATGTTTATGACTCTGTGCTTGCGTGTTTGGTGGGATGGCTGGCTCATGCTAATGTACCGAGGTTTCTGCATTTATGTAGGCAGACTGCCATCCCACATAACACAAGAATTAATTCTCTCCGTGAGTTAACTCCAGTCTGCTTCCAACCACTTAAATGTCTAATTGATCTGTTTGCATTGCACTTTGTCACATTTAGTTTTTATCGATACACCAACTTCTGGCATCTTACACTTTTCCTTTATGAATTGTGCAGCAAATTTTAAGTGACATAAATGAGAATGTGTCTATTCAACACACACTCAAACTCATCAAATACCGCCGCTTGGTCAGTGCCCCTCGGCATCGGAGACCGGCGAACGGAATATCCCTCTTGCGTTACTTTTGGTAGGACCAGGGACAGCATGTCAATATACATTTGTTACATGCATATTGTCCTTTCAAAATAAACTTCATGTGACTTGATGTTCTGAACACGGGACACAAACGAACAGCTGATTGTAAAGTGAAAGTGAAATGTAATGAACCAACAGCGGTGTCCTGGATGAAAGCCCTGTGTTTGTTGGACCCATCCAGTTTTTTTAATTTTCAAATGTGATCCCACTCATCCAGGACTGGAGATTGAAAGCAATTCCGTTTATTCCCAGAAGAGGAGCACTTATCTGGGATTGCAGGTCTACATGAATCTGAAACAGCAAACTGGTTCTAATCACCTCTCCCGTTCCTTCTGAATCCAACACATTTCAATACATTTATGTGTTTTTTTTTCAGATGACACAACTACAGCTGATGATGCTGCTGCTGAGGATGAAGATGATGGGCTGTATGTACGAGTGCTTTTAGAGTAGCAGACTGAAGATACAGTTAAAGCAAAGTGTCCGACTATTTATCTAAGTGGAGAGCAATAACGGAACATGTGTGGATACAGTACATACAGGTAGCATGGGGCTTAAATGTGACATTGCGAAGTTCGGAAAGAAAAAGCTTTTTTCATAAAGCTTTTAAGCCTTTTATTGCCACCCCAGTGCTGTCCAGGTTATGTCAGTAAACCTTTGAAAAAGTCACTTAGACTGTTTGTTCGAAAAGAGTTGAATTTGAAATATTTTAACCCTCTGAGACCCGCGGGATTGCGGGCAATCCTGACTGACTTTACTGTCTTTCAGAGGCTGTAGCAGATTCAGTTTTAGAGCTAGAGTGAAGGTATTGTAACCTAAGGAATCCACTGGTACCAACAATGTCATGCTAACTTGTCGGGAAGGAGGCTAAATAACGTTCCAAAGTTGGGCTAAATTTGGCGAGGAAGAACTGGCATGGCCATTTTCAAAGGGGTCCCTTGACCTCTGAACTCAAGATAAGTAAATGAAAATGGGTTCTTTGTTTAGCTACGCGCCTCCCCTTAAAAGACATGCCCTCTTTATTATAATCACATGCAATTTTTACCAATTCTAAAATGGTGTATTTGAATATTTCTGCATACTGGGGTCCCTAAACAGTCTTGGAATTACATAATTGGATATGACTAGAAAGCTGAGACTGTTGTGGATCCAATGAGCCCAACTGTATTTGTGTGTGATGATGTTAGTCTCCATAGTAGCCATTTCATTGTATTGAGACCATTTTTTGAAACGTGACCTCACTGTATAAAATGACCTGTGGTGACCTCTAGGATAATCACAGCCTCATGAAACTTTACAACCACAAACTATAGACCTAGGGAATTCAGAGATTGCTATCTTAGGTAGATTGACAAAAAATGGGTTTCTGAGCATTTTCCAGAACAGCAGTGCTCGCCATCCAATCACTGAAAAATACAATTCTTGCAGAAATCTCCAAATGTCAAAAAATTCTGATACCAAATCCCAGCATGGCTTTTTCTATGGTGTTCCTCAAGGTCTTGGTGTCTTAATGTGGTATTTTGGGGCGATTATTGATCATTTTTATCAATTCTCGAGAGGTAAAAATTTATTAAATTTAGCACCAAATCTGTGTAACAAATGGTATCAACCCAAAAATTGCTGCAACAACTTATGAGACATTATAGAGCATGGGAATGGACATCATATACTTCTATCATAATGTTCTAAACCCTTATACACTTTCACAATTTATTTCAAAAAATTAATTAATTAATTAATTAATGTTTATTTCTGATTTATGACTAGAACAACTCGACACACAGTGCTGAGCTGCATCTTAAATTAATCTTCAGCTTTCAGATGATGTACACCACTTCTATATGTGACGTCTACTGTTGATCTGCTATTTCCCCTTAAAGACCCCCTGTACTTCCCTAAAAGAGAAGACAACGGGTCTATTGTGGGTCTCAGTGGGTTCAGGAGCAAAGACAGAAGAAAGTAAAAGAATACAAACCTTTTATAACTTGACATTTTATGGGTAAAAAGCATCATGGAGTGTTTTAATAACTGTTATCAAGAATCTGAGTCTCATGATCGAGCTTCCACATCTTATCTTCTATCTTGGTGTCTCCGGCTCAAACTGCTTCAGTTTAATGAAAAATGTGACTGCCTTTAATCAGAACTCTTACTGTGTCAAACAGAGAGATTGATCGACAGCTGTGCTCACGAAGAAATAGACCCCCAATCTGAAAGAAAAGCAGACTTTTTAGTCTATCTGTTGTCTGTCTGCTGTTGAGTAGCTCAATTACTAATTCCTGCCATGACCAGACAACTGCTTCAGATCAATACTCAGGTTAATAGCTACCACAGGCAACACGGGCCGACCTCTTGATATAAAATGTATTTTGTTTCTCAGTCGATATTTGGCTCATGTTTGTTTCAATACGGATGCCGGGAAAAAACAAAAGGCAAGAAATCTTCTGTCTCTGGTGGAAAATGGAGAGTTTTATGTGTTGTATCAATCATTTTCTTTCTTTATAGTAATCAATTTTTTAATTGATTGTGATCTGACAGAAATACATTGTTATCTCAGAAATATCTGTTTATAAAGAAGGTCAGGCAGGAAACATTCAGCAGGTGAAGGCATAAATGCTGTGGGCTGATTCCTTCACTTTTTTTGTAATTATTAAGACTCTAATAAACGGTGAGTGAGCAGTTCAACTGCCACTTTGATTTTAAATTAGCACACTGCAGGCTTTGCTAATTACCTGATAAACGGATCTCTCCGGAGAGGCACATTTCTGCAGCTCTGTCTTGTGCTATAAAACTATGCAAATAATAAAACAGGTGAAACTGCAAATAGCTTATTGTGAAAATTAGTGTTAAACATATTGCATATTTTACATTATATTACCTGTTACTACTTATTACTTAGGAAGGTATAAAAGGGCCAAAACTAAATATAAAAATACATAACTCATTATATAATTAAACGATTAAATAAATTAATAATTACGCATTGTAATGCTTAATTGTCACCATTAATAAATAAACAAATTTAATGAGAAAGCAAATATATAAATGTAAAATTAATTTGTGAATTTATTTATTCATTTAATATGGCTGTCAAACGGTATAATAACATGTTAACGCAAATTTGTTTTAACGTCACACATTATTTTAATGCATTAACATAACTTGCGATTTTTAGGTTGTAGCAGGCTGAGTATCTAGAGTGAAGATACTGGTATCATATGAAACTAGAAAACCTTAGGAATCCATTTATAGTCCCCTTCCAATGTTGTTAAGAGTATCAAATACTTGACAAATCTCCCTTTAAGGTACATTTTAAAGAGATGAGAAATGTGCAATTAATTTGAGATTAATCACGATTAAATAATTAAATTGACTGAATGCCATAATATATATATATATATATATATATATATTCCCAGCGGTCCAAAGGTATGCTAGTCAGTCCGAAGATACCCATGGGCCGAGCACCAAAGCAGCAGAGAAATGTCCAAAAACGGTATGTTTTTAGCAATTTCATATGCTATTTTTCATCATTAAATTCACTTCTGAGAATTTTTGAGGTGAGAAATTAACTGTGTTATTTAGAATGTTGCTGTCATGCTGTCTTTACTACAGTGCCTGACTTCTGCTTCTGTCATAATTATTACCCTCACTAGAGGTGTCTTTTATACCTTCTTTCTGTGATCTACCATGTGAATAGATGATAAAACCTACTAGTGTGTGTAGTAGGCCCCTACTGACCAACATCTATGGGGCTTATAGTGTGACTGATATCACCTATTTAATAGCCTGACAACAGTCTAATCAGCTGTTCTTACAGTGTGAAACATAAGGTTCAGTCTTCCTCACCACAACAATAATTTGTGTACAGTCCCTTAGGTTTATGCAACAAAAACACTTTAATGAACGTTTGTCTCATGCCTCCATCACTGCAGACAACAATCTTTCCCTTATCGTAATTAAAGTCCTGTGAGTATCTTAACAAAACCATAAAAAGTGTAATAATGTTTTAGTTGCAACAGCTTGCATTATGTGTTGAATATCATCTCCTAATTATGCTGATAAAAGATATAATCCAGACGGCACAATGCTCCTTTCAGTATGTATAAGGTAACGCAAATGAGAAGTATCGAAATGTGAGCAGGCAGGAGGTAGGAGAGGCAGGGTTAAACATACACACCCGCATACACCTCACCTCTTCAGCTCGAGGCTGCCAAAGTAAAGACAATAATGTCACGCTGTAATAACTGCATTTCATTTGCATTTTGGCTGGAGAATGAAATGTCTTCGAAGGCCAATGCTTGCTCACTAAAGAGCTCGCTCTTCCATTATTGGACATTTGAAAAGAGGAGCGGGGTGATGAAGTTCCTCGGGCGGTTTATGTTCCAAAACTGTGTACTGCATGGAAAGTAAGTTAGGAAAGAGAAATCTTACCACCTGGCACAATCAGCCACTGACTTAATGACCGACTTCAGAGAGCAGTCATTTTGTGCTATGGGGCTATAAAAGTCTTAATGATTGCTCCTTTAAGACCAAAGCCATACATCATCTCACTGTACAACACCTGTTCACCAACACACTTTCTGCCCTAAAATGGAGTTCCACCACTGCTCAGTTGATTCTGTGCATCTTCAGTCTGTAGAACCTCCTCATGGTAAATTAGATTAATGCACCACTACACATTTAATATATATTTTATACTCCATTTTCCAACCCGGTCTCATGTCATGAGGGCGCATTTTCAACCTGTTCTCAATCCCAACTCGTCAAATACCACCCTTTGGTAAGTGCCCCTCGACATCGGAAACCAACGCACAGAGGCACCCTTTAACCGACAGTATGTGACGAACCGGGCTTTCAACAAACTCCAATGTAAACCCACCCGCGGCGTTATTTGACGGTTGGAGCAAGTGACATAGTATTAATAGCATGAGAGTCCGTTGAGGGCAGGCGGGCGGGAGAGGTGGTGGATGAGTCAAACAAACACAAGACTTTCAAGCAGGAGACCAGTGTTTGTGTCCCGTGTGAAACTAAAAGTAACTTTGACTTATTTTGTCACATTAGTCCACATCAGTGGACTGGCCATCAGTCGACTAGTCGGCATCATCAGTCCCGTAGGTCCCGTGGGTCCCGTGAGTTGCTAGTTACGTGATTCGCTAGTCAGTGAAGTTAACGTCAACCACAACCGTTTCCTAACCCTAACTGAGTGGTTTTGTTGCCTAAACCTAAGGTTCTGTGAAAACTGAGGTTTATTTTGAAAGGACACTATGCATGTAACAAGCGTTTATTGAAACGCCGTCCTTGGTCCGTCCAAACGTAAGAGGGGTACCCTGTGCATTGATCTCCGATGCAGAGGGGGACTGACCAAGCTGCGGTATTTGAGGAGTTGGGAGTGAGAATGTGTTGGCATTTTAGGCTTTAAGCGTGTCATACGCCACCCAACAAAACTATGTTAAAGTCCAAACTTAGATTTAGGTAACAAAACCACTTAGTTAGGTTTAGGAAATACATCATGGTTGGGCTCAAAATACTGTAAGTATGTAAACTAAGCAAAATACGTATGGAAACAACGTAACCTAAGTACGAAAATCACGTCACTAACGTCACTAAAAAACACCTCAAAAATGTCACTAAGGTAATGAAGGTTACAATATTGTAACCCTAGTTCTATAAGCACAGGGGGAGCCCTCTACCAAGGGGGACTTGTTGCTCCTGCGCCGCTAGCTGAAGAGGGCGTGGGATGGTCTGACAGCAGTGGATTCTGCCTTATATACTGTTGGGTCAACAAGTATTCGGGTAGGCACATCCTGATTGGCTGGCTACATTCATGCAAAGTTCAGTGGGCGAATGCGTGCTTGTGATTGGAGGAGAGTATTACCCAGTCCAGTGGATGGCGGAGCTTGTGTGAGTTAAAACCTATATAACGAAACACCAGTCTTCTTGTTGAAAGTCCTGTGTTTGTTGGACCCATCCACCCCCCCTCCTTCCCACCATAAGCAGTCTCTCACTTTTTATTCTACATCACTAGCTCTGAGGGTAGCATATTTACGCAGATGCGTTTACATTGCAGTCAGTACAGACTATATAGCGTACAAATGACACGCCAAAAGCAAGAACAGCGTTCTTATTGCATGCTAAATGCCCCTGCAAATTCATACGCCTTTTTTTGCGACCGGGCTGACATTTCACAAGGTTAGAAATGAAATGGATGAATAATGTGTTATTCTCTGTGATACCAGTATGTACATGTACATTCCACTGCACCATACACTATACATGTTGGAGCATGCAGCATTCAATTAGTTTAATTCCATATAGGCCCATTGCTTCAAGCATAATTGTGACCCAAATTCAGTGTTCACTTTTATTTTCTCTTAGAGTTGTACTCCTTGGCACCTCCAGATACTGAATCTGAATAAACTATAATAGTCTATGGACTCTACGATAAGATGAGTCTTTATTGATCCCCAGAGGGGAAATCAGTTTACACTCAGTTAAGTATCTGCATCTCTGTTGGTCATATCATTAATCAGATTACAGTCATTCTTTGTTTTCTGAGCTACATGTAAATCAGGGTCAGTCCTCCAGTCCAGAAGGAGGCGCTGATGCACCTTAAATTCTTTTTTGGTAACTGAAAAAAAACACCAGAAGAAGAAGAATTCCTGATCCTTAGCAGCTATCATAAACAAAAACACATAAACTACGAGTTGGACAAAAGTTTTATCGTCTTCATGGCTCTAACTCACGCCGCTCTCTCACTTTTAAAGCCGTTGGTTCTTATAAATTCTTGCTCGACCCTGCGGAACATTTCAGCGTATTTCTGCCTGCGGAAATATATGTTTGACCAATAAAATCCTTCGATCACAGTCATTCTGCATATTAAGTAGCCATGTGCTTCTGTTTGTTGCACAGGGAGTGATTATTTTTGGGGCCTTGGATTAATGGCCGTTTTTACTGCCTCAACAACCAAATAAAGGACAATGTATTGCTTGAGATCGCTCAGCACCTGGTATACGATGAAGGTGGTAATGTAGCTGATATGCACTTAATAATGTTATATTTTGGTGACGGAAGGAGGCTAGCCACAACAGCTTACATTAGCGTTAGCATCACATTTGGGGTCTGATTAATTAATGTATTGTGTAGTTAACGTTAGCCCCTTAGACACTCTCTGTCTGGATAGGTTCCTGTTGTGTGGAGTAGACACGGCAATATTTAGGAGGAAACTCATTGCGAAAATGGAACACGACACCGGATCTGGTATGTATAGTTGTCAATAGTTGTTGAAAATGCGGTACGGGAATGCAGAAAATCCGGATGCAAATTGTTCCGCATTTTCACATCGCACTGGTGAGAAACAGCTTTTATGGTACGTGCCCACAGGATCCGTCATTTCCAGGCTTCCCATTCATTGTCTATGAAAGCAGCCGTGCAATGCATTCTGGTAGCGCCGTGTTGCATTTCAAGAGACGTCACGTTGGCCGCTCCTCATTTACATAAATTTGCTGCTTTGGAAACTCTCAAAAACTGACAGATTCAACAACTGCGTAGCTTATTTCTCATCTCAAATGTATTCAGAAACGCATTCCGGCTAACTATTTTTGTAATATAAAAGAAACAAAAAGTTTACAAACGAGCCGCCATGTTGGTCCAGTTTGAAATCCTTGAACAGGTAGCCCATGAGTGAAAGCCTTCGTCCATTCAGGTGCCTAGTCCCTAGTGGCACGTCCATCAAGCGTTCAATGCTGGGAAGCGGCACGGCCCTTTGCGTCCAAAAACGCCCCTGTGGACACGTACCAATAGAGATCATTCAACGATAAAACTGATCAGGGATCGGATAAACGCTACAGCAGCTCAGTGCGTCTTCTGTGTTGAAATCACTGGAGTGACTTTAATGAGACGGAGAGAGCGACAGCTTTAAGCTCCTGTTATCGCAGTAACAGACCCTGGAGAGGTTATTTCCACAGGCTGCCTGCTGACATATGAGAGGAGTAAAGATTACAGACGTGTCCACGAATGAGTCTCAAACCTCATCCAGAAGTTGTATAAACAATCAGATTTCAGATACCCAACAAACACAGGACTTTCAATCAGGAGACTGGTGTTTTGTTTTGTAAGTTACATTAGTGACGTGTTTTTTAACAACGTTTTTGGTGTGTTTTCGTACTACTTTTATGATGTTTCTGTACGTATTTTACTGAGGTAGGGTTAGGGTTTTTTACTTATTTTAAACCCAACCATGATGTTTTTCCTAACCTAACTAAGTTGTTTTGTTGTGTGAACCTAACTCCGGCGCACAATTGACACGCAAAAAGTAGCGTACAAATGACGTGCAAAAAGCCTAAAATGCGTCCTCATGACACACAGTATGTCCTGTAATGTTGTGCTATTTATAAGCCTTCTCATGACATCAGTTTTCCCTCTGAGATATAGTTGAGTAGAAGTATAAAGTAGCAGAAAATGGAAATACTCAAGTGAAGTACAAGTACGTCAAAATTGGACAACAGTAACTGAGCGTGTATTTCCAATTCAGAGGATATAAAGTTGCTCTCAGCTGGAGATGGGACTCTTTTTCTGAGCTTTAAAATAAGACGTTCAGGACAGAGCAGCTTTGATCATCTTAAAACCAATGCAGATATTCAGTGTTATATAAAACATGAGTTGCATTGTGAGATCAAACAGTAACATGTGGTTCACACGGCCATATATTGCAGCGTTGCTCCTTCACTCTGTGAATAGATCATGAGCCTCAGTCTGTACGGTCTGCACTTCAGTCTACATGACGGAGTTTTGCTTTTTTGATGTAAATTCATAAAAAAAGAGAATAAAACAAACCCATATAAGGCATGAGGAAGAGTGTGGTTATGATGGACGATAAAAACACTTAAGACCATGATGCAGAGGCAATTTTATGAGACAATCAAGACAATTTTATAACCGGGAGTGTTTTTTATGATCAGCGTCAGTTGGCTACTTTGGTAGATTTAGAATTGATTCCATCTGAAGCTGCTCATGTCTCAAAGATTCACTCGTGTATCTTGGCCTTGGATTACACAGCATGTATTGTAAAAGCACACTTTATGGGCCGCAGAAGGACATAACCATCCGTCCACTCACCGTTGAAGCTGACGCTGCGGATGTACTTGAGTAGTTTCTTCCCTCCAGCCAGGTCCATCTCGGGGCAGATGCCGGAGTTCTCTGGACACAGGTCCCTCTGCATGTTGTGGAGGGCGTGGGCCATCGCGTACACTGCATCGATCACAAACTGGACCTTACCCTCCTGCTCATACTTGGAATCAATGCTGATCCGCTCCTGACCTGAGAGACACAGGAAGAGATGAAAGACTCAATATATAAATAGGGAAATGGAAACTACAATCATAGATCCATAAATGTCTTCCCTTGAAACACATTTTAAAACAGTCTTTTTCCCATGGATGGTGACGTCGGCCTGACAGTCTGTCCACTTGTTCCAGACTGAAATATCTCAACAACCATTTAATGGATTACCTTGAAATTCTTTACATACATCCATCTTTCTCTCAGGATGAATTGTAATGACGTTGGTAATATTTGGGTTCATGACTAAATAATTCTAATTCCCATCAGCTACAAGCTATGACATAGTTGGTACTAATGGATTCCTTAGGTTTTTTTAATTTTTATATGATGCCAGTATCTTCACTTTAGCTTTAAAACTGAACCCGCTACAACCTCCGAAAGATCAATTGCATTAATGCGTTAAAGAAATTAGTGGTGTTAAAACAAATTTGCTTTAACACGGTATTATTGCTTTAACTTTGACAGCCCTAATATGTACCAATATTCAATAGGTCATCTTAGCTGCAGCAACATGGCTGGTGCAATCTGAATAGCAGGAAAAACAGCAAATCTTCTGGAACCATGAAATGTTTTTAAATTAAAAACGACAACTTTCAAAATAGTTGCTGATTAATTTTCTGTCAATCAACTGATGAATTGATTAATCTAATATTAATTTGAAACAAAAAAATATTTATTAGCTACAAGTATATATTATAGCTGTGAAATAAATGTAGTGGAGTATAAATATAAAGTGGCATGAAAAGTAAAGATTCAACTAAAGTACAAGTACTGAGTAGAGCAACTAAACAATGGATTTAGTGCTGTTTCTTCCTGTGTTCTTTGGTTGAATGTAAATGTTGCACACACCGGCTTCCAGAGCTCATTTTACAGACAACAGCCAAGCGTTTCATTAAGTAGTTTGGCTGACTCACAGCATTAACGTTAATTAGCGACAGCTGATATCATCAGTCAGCTAAAAATGAGAAGACTGTTGTACTTTGTCATGCATACTGACTCGACTTTTATCTCAAACAAACCAGATTCTCTGTCACAAAAAAAGCTTTGACAGCATTTCTGTTCACTCTAGACAAATTGTTTTAAATACTAAAACAATAACTCATAGACATCTGAAGCATGACAGAGGGCCTCAGAAGACATTTTACTGCAAAGGGCCACAAGTCAAAAAGATGGGAACCTCTGGTTTAGTCTTTAACAATGTGATTTATTTTGTAATCTTATATTTTGATTGTAAAGTCTTGATCTGAATAGTAACTGCTGCTGTCAAATATATATAATGCACTAAAAAGTACAATATTAACATTATAACAACATTATAACAGGAACAACCTGATCTCATGGGAAGGCGTATAAATAGCACAACATTTTAAGGACATTCTGCATGTCATGATAACGCATTTATACGCCACCGGCTTAGCGTTGTTAAACTGCTTTTCATGTTATTTAGGTTTAGGAAAAACATCATGGTTGGGCTTAAAATAACTACGTAAACTAAGTAAAGTATGTCTGTAAACAATGTAACATAAGTACGGAAAGCATCACAAACGTCACTAACGTGACTTCAAAATATTTCAACAACACCTAGTGCAGACTGCTCTCATACAATGTTTGTAGCTATACCTACGAAAAGTAAATTAACTATATTTATATAAATCCCACTAAATCAATTTGTATGTAATCCACGTAATTGTGAACAAATATAAAGAGCAGCGATCGGGAGGAGGTCGAGGTGGATGGGACAGGTCAGAAAACACTGGACTTTCGCCCAGGAGACCAGCGTTCATGTCCCGTGTGAAACCAGAAGTCAACATTGACTTATTTGTCACGTAACTTCTGTACTTAAGTTACGCCGTTTCCGTGATCTTTTCCTAAACCTAACTAAGTCGTTTTTGTCATGGAACTTCCGTACTTAAGTTACGCCTCTTCCGGTGTGACGTAACCACAATCTTTTCCTAAACCTAACTAAGTGGATTTGTTGCCTAAACCTAACCAAGTTGTTTACTTTGAAGACGGAAGTTTATTTTGAAAAGACTGGAGCGGAAATTGATGCTGGAAATTTGTAGGAAAATGTATAAAAATGAGGAATAACTTTTCGTAAGATATCATAAGAACTGTTCTATGAGAATATGTTGCTTTGGGACACAAACATCAGTCTCCTGGTTGAAAGTCATGTGTTTCTTGGACCCATCCACCAGCTCCCCTTCCGCCCACCGTAAGCAGTCTTTCTCACTTTTTATTCTACATCACTAGCTCTGGGCGTAGCATATTCACACAGTCAGTATAAACTACATGTGACAAGCCAAAAGCAACAAAGGCGCTATTATGGCACACAAAATTACAAATTACTGTGTCATTCATACTCCATTTGGTGAGACTGGGCTTAACAGGAAATAGAGATATTTGAATAAATTAAGTACTTGTACATGTGAATAGGAATGACATAAGTGTAATTTAAAGAATAATTAAAAGTGTTGTCCTTCCTCAGATTAATGACATTGATACACTATATTCTTCTGTGTTTTTGTGAGCACAGAGTGCAAAAGTGAGACATTTATAAAATATTGAACAGAGCATGGAGAGAAGTGCTGAGCCGCCTGGTGAGACAGTAAAGCTTTTATACGTGAGTGCCGTTCTCCCGGCTGGTGGTGAAGCCCGAGGGAGTGAAACCTGAGCCTGTCTCAGCAGAAAAGATGAGCGTGGCCAAAGTTACACGCTCCCTAAACAGCAGCAGTTTGCATTCATGTAGAGTCCGATAACAGGATTATGATGTCTGCTGTGTCAGTCGGCCAATAAAAAGGCCTTTTATTAACTGCTGGCTGGACATATGGTCCATGCTGATAGGATAGAGCGGCCTCTCTGACACTCACTGTTATATGTTGTTTCAAATGTTATATACATTTATTTAAATAAAACTGATCAGTAGTTGATCTGTTTCACCTACCAATGAATATGAAGATCACACCTGTCAGCAATTTTGAATTTTTCCAAAATTTTTCTACAGCATGAAGTAAAGTGACAGCTTTTTAACATCTCTTATGCAGGAGTTTCTTGTAAAAAGGCAGAAAAGGGATTTTATTCACGCTGGGGCTAGTTGAGTCATTTATTTTGTGGAATTTAATAAATACACAGAGAACAAGGCGAAGCGAAGATTTCTGGCATTTGTATCATAAGCATCATAAGCCTATACCTACTAATAACACTTCTGATCATTCAAACATACTTATTTTATGTAAAAAAAAAAAAATTAATGCAGAGAGAGGGACAGGCAGATGCAGAAATAGACTGCAGTTAACTGCTTGAAAAACTACAGACAGAATAACAGAGAAACTACATCGCTCACATTTCAAGAAGCACAGACAGCGACTGTGGGAAATGTCTACAAAAAAGTTTCATCTTTAGTAACAAAATATTCCAGCTAAGGCTGGAGATATACTCGCTTTTCGCCACGTATACAACCGGCTGCATCGTGAACGGAATTGTTAACATAGGCTACTTGCATATGTGTAGGTGTAGGTTTCGAACTAGAGGGCGCACCAGAGAACTCAGACCATATAGAACTTGTGGATTTGCAAAAAAAGCAAATCCCAAAAAAGCGGCAGTGGCGTCATCGTAGATGGTAGGGTTCCTAAACCAAGCATGTTGTGACAATAGCACGTAGGTTTTTCTCGCTCGCCCCTACACTGCCCTTACTGTTCATGTGCATATTGCACCTTACAGACGCGTAGCGTTAATTTCTGAGGATGTGCATAACCAACACCATCATGTGCACTCGTAGTTAAATGCAAGTACTGTATATCTCCGGCTTAAGAATCCTGCCCAGATCAGAGCTCAATGAGATCTGGTATTGGCCGGCTAACATTGCTAACAGCCTCCTAATATCACTAACGGCCAGCTAACATCGCTAACAGCCTCTTAATGTCACTAACGGCCAGCTAACATCGCTAACAGCATTGCCAGGACCCCTTTTTCTCTCTCTCTCTTTCTCTCTCTCGGCCTTCACTTTCTCAATTTCATTGGTTTTGTTCTTGACGGTTGTTTTATGGTGAAACGATGCATTTTATAACCAAAGCCAATTGAATAGCACTTTACTTGAGTAAATACTAGGGTACTAGTAAATACCATCAATCGATTAAAATATTTAATTGCAATTAATCGCATGATTGTCCATAGTTAATCGTGATTAATCACAAATTAATTGCACATTTTTTATTTGTTCAAAGCTGCGGTATGTGCCGAGTTGGGATGAGAACGTGTTGGATTCCAATGTGTAATGGTTTTCTGATTTGGGGTTTTATTTTAGACCGAATCAGCTGGAAAATGAGAGAAACAGCCAAATAAAGGAAATCAAACAGGACTTTTTATGTCAAATATAAGCTAGTCGACCTTAGCACTGCATGAAAAAGCCTGATTAGAACATCCAGGTAATCCTGTTTTGGCGCCTCTAATACTGAAGCAGCAGCATGATGAAAATAAATAGAAATCTTATGACGAGGCTAGAAATGTTAATGATGACAGTATCTCCAGCTGTTGACCCACCTGATCACAACCACTTTGTTTAACTACAACTTCACAATTTGCTAAGAATGAGACAGAGCCTTTGGTAATCTTTGCAAAAGATACGTAATTAAAAAGAAAACCAAGAAGCTTGTGTGATGATTAAGTTGCCTAATGATGACAACGAGAGGGAGAGATAGAAATAAATTCAGACAATCACAAAGACAGTGGGGTAGATTGTTGCTGGGTGAAATTGCAGCGCATATTACTGTGATGCACAATTACTTAGAATTGTTCTCATGGTGTTTCATGAGACTGGTGGAAACATTATGCAGCAAAATAACTGAAGCAGTTTAAATGGCAGCATCTGCCAGGCCTCAGTTTACACAAAATGACTGGGTTCTAAAACAATAAAAAGAGAAAAGACTTTGATATTTTGTTATTTCACACTTAAGGAGAAGTTTATTCTGCGGCCTCATAGAGTGCCGCAAGAATGAGTCCTAAACCCTGGAAATGAGTTTGGATTTCCAGGGTTTAGGACTCTTCTGGTTCCCTCGTTTTGAAGTCAATGGGTTTTTGGTTAGATGCCTGAAATAAGGTCTGTGGTTAACACAAGCTTAAGAGACTTTCACAGTTTGTTCTACGTTTTGTTTTGTTATATACGTCAGTAAATACACCAGTCATTTTGAAGCTTTTACATGTCCCCTGAGACCCGCAGGATTGCGTGTAATCCCGCCCGACTCTACTGTCCTTTAGATGCCATGTCATGCTAGCTTGTCGGGAAGGAGGCTAAATAACGCTCCAAAGTTAGGCTAAATTTTGCTGAAGAAAAACTGGCATGGCCATTTTCAAAGGGGGTCCCTTAACCTCTGACCTAAAATGAATGCTTCTTTGTATGAAAAAAACATAAATAACGCCAAACGAAGGAAAAATTTGGCTGAAGCCAAGGAATGAGAAAACCCCATCCACATCTCCATGGTAATGTGTCCTCGCCCCAGCTCTCCCTTTGATCCTCTGCATACCCAACAGGCCTTTCAAAGTGAACTAGTGAGCACTGTTGGTGTTACGAGAGAATGAAGAGGAACGAGCAGCTGAGCAACACACGCATCTGAGTGAGACTACGTGATGGCTGGTGTTTGGTGGCATGCAGGAAAAGCAGCAGCATCGGAGCAAATATACAAGTTCATTAAGATCCTGTGTGCATGTGAGAGAGAGAGCAGCAGAGACTGCTGGGATTTTTTGATCCACCCCATTAACTTTCTTGTGTGCCCTTTTTTCCCAGTTGTAATTTGCTTTCATGCTACAGTGTCTCTTCATCACTCCCTCTCTCTCATGCAATCTCTTTCCATTGTGTCTGTCTTCCTCCGCTTTCTTTCTCTTCAACCCCCAACACTATCTCTTCTATAAACACACACACAGATGCACATAAACAACGATTAAATTTCAATTTCATTTCAACTGGTTATTAAGTTATAAACATTATTTGCAGTTTACGATCACTAAACCTGCTGGTTTTTACTTCGTTGGTGTGGAAGCTGATTTATCAACATGAATTAAAATTAGAACTGTCAATCGATTCAAATATTTTATCACGATTAATCGCAAGTTAATCACACATTTTTTATCTGTTCAAAATGTATCTTTAAGGGAGATTCGTTGTAGTATTTTAATACTCTTATCAACATTGGAGTGGGCAAATATACTTGCTTTATGCAAATATATGTATATATTTATTATTGGAAATCAATTAACAACACAAAACAATGACAAATATTGTCCAGAAACCCTCACAGGTACTGCATTTAGCATGAAAAATATGCTAAAATCAGAACATGGCAAACTCAAGCCCAACAGGCAACAACAGCTGTCAGTGTGTCAGTGTGCTGACTTGATTATGACTTGCCCAAAACTGCATGTGATTATCATAAAGTGGGCATGTCTGTAAAGGGGAGACTTGTGGGTACCCATAGTGCTCATTTTCATTCACATATCTTGAGGTCAGAGGTCAAGGGACCCCTTTGAAAATGGCCACGCCAGTTTTTTCTCGTCAATATTGAGTGCAAGTTTGGAGCATTATTTATCCTCCTTCCCGTATAAGCTAGTGTAACATGGTTGGTACCAATGGATCCCTTAGGTGTTCTAGTTTCATATGATGCAGTCTTCACTCTAGCTTCAAAAGTAAGCCCACTACGACCTAAAAATAGCAAGTTGCTTTAATGTGTTAAAGAAATAGTGGTGTTAATGATTTTGTGTTAACACGTTATTATCAAGTTAACTTTGACAGCCCTACTTGAAATACATTTTTTCACCACATAATTGGGTGAAAAAGTGCATGTATGTAATGTAAACAAGTCCAGGTAACACTGGACTGTGTGGAACTAACCAGATGAGTCTCCACTGTGTGTGTTTGGATGAAGAAATATTATATTAACACACGTCTTTAACGAGAACTTATTGTGTTATGATATCATATTGTCATGAACATGTAATAAAACAACACATTCTGTCGAGTTACCATGGTGAAGGTGAAGATGACCCAGCCCATTTGCACGAAAAGGCGTATAAATGCCACGATAAGGCGCAAGGCCTTTAGCGTGCCATAAGTACACCTTTCTTGATTTCAGCGTGTCATTTGTATGCCTTGTATCCTGTACTGACTGCAATGTAAACACATCTGCATATAAATGTTACGGTAAAAGTTAGTGACGTAGTATAAAAAGCATGAAAGAAAACATTCACTGGACTTTTAACCAGGAGAACCGTGTTCGAGATCGTTGTTGACCGGTGTTTTGTTTTGTAAGTTACGTTGGTGTTTGTCGTGACGCTTGTGACGTGTTTTCTGTAGTTGTTTAACAATGTTTCCGTACGTGTTTTACTTACTTATTTTAAGCCCAACCGTGATGTTTTCCCTTAACCTAACTAAGTGGTTTTCTTGCCAGAACCTAAGTTCATGGTTTTCTTGCCTAAACTTTGGACGTTTGTGTGGCGTACAAATGACTAGCAAAAACGCTAAAATGCGTACCCATGACACACGGAATGTCCGTGTAATGTTGCAGTATTTACAAAATAACAGAGTCGGAGCTCTTCCTTGTTGCTGAGACATATAAGGTCGATTGTGCTACATTTGTCTCCTACAGTCAGACAGACACCATCAGTCTCAGAGAGGTGAGCTCAACACTAGGAATGAGGGGGTCGTCTGTTTGTTAACCGGCTAATATCTCTAATCTGGATCATCTCTCTCTCTCTTAGAAACCCTCAAACACTTGTGAAACACTGACAACTTGCTCCATCTGGACTCCACACATGAGTTTTGTACATTTGATGGAAGTTTTCTGCCATTTCTCAACAGTTCTGTCACAACACATTTCACAGCAAGAAGTTGTATAATCACTCCTTCAAAGACCAACCCTCGACCCTCCGGCTCTTTGTATTTTTTCCGACAAATCTCAAAAACATGTTTAGCAAAAGTCCTTGAGAGGTTTGGTCTCCCTCAGATGCTTCGTTTCATTCAAAAAAGATTTAGAAATGTTAGACTGTGCACTTAATCTGAGGGTCTTAAAGGTCAACTTTGGTATTTTTCAACCTGGACCCTTTTTCCCATGTTTTTGTGTGTAACTGACTTACAGGGACAACAGTTTCTGAAATTGGTCCAGTATTGAGAGAGAGCGCTGTAGACGGCAGCCGCTCATGGGCTGCAATGTAATCTTTTTGGGGAAAGCTGGCACCGTCATTTACGTCTACTAAAAGTGCTTTTTTTTGACATGACAGGCTCTGATTTTTGTCTCACATTTTGGAAAGAGTCCTTGGACACAATAACAAATAGACAGAATCAAGTAAAAGGTAAGGAAAAGCATTTTATTTCAATGCGAGGTCCATTGGGGACTGCCCATTGTTCCAAAAAATACACTCTCCAAGCAACAAACAGAAGCACATGGCTAATTATTATGCAGAATGACATCATCGGACCTTCCCATCTCCTTGCCTTAAATGCCTTTGTTGGTTGGATTGGTTAGGTTTAGTCATGAGGAGTGAGATTAGTTGTACAGTGAGAATATCAGGGTAAGGTCCATTGGCTTCTAGTCAGGATGACGGGGTGTCGGGACATTTTTTGGACTATTAGGGCTTTGGAATAATGGTCCGCCGTATGATTAAATTATTTTCATACTATTCATGTATACGGGGAGACAACAGGAAGTCAAAGAACATGGAAGCGTGAAGAAGCTCACAGAGACTTTTTCAGTGAATACGCCCAGTGAGCAACTTTCATGAATGAAGCACCATGTTTGAATGCAGTTCTCATTAATACATCCATGATCTCTACATAAAGGAGGCGCTACTTCATTTGCACTTATTTAATTGGATTTTTATTTTCAGTTTTCTTCACCTGAAGATAAATTCCAAAAGGAATTATTTCAATATGTTATTCATGCTTTCATTCCCTCCAACTCTTTACATGTAGATATTAGAGGGTTTTGTACAAGCACCAAGCAGACAGACAGACCACATGTCCCCTGAGCTGAGAAGACATTTGGGACAATGAATCTTTAAGTTGTGTTTAGTTTTTAACCAAAACAAAATATGTGGAAAAACGATAATTATGCAAGGGTGTGCATGCAGACAAATATGTAGTGTTGTTCAGAGCCTCAGCCTCAGCTGGGATCTCATTAACTGACACTGTCAACTATGCATCGCACTGTATCACTGAATATATTTCTTGAATAACCACAAAAAAGCTGAATTATGTATGGAACCCCCCTCTCTCCTCCAAACAAACAAATCCCAGTTTAACCTCTGCTCGTCTCATAAACACATTTTCCTCCAGAATATTCAGAATCCTCCGAGGTGAAAATAAAAAAAAAAATATTACTTAGGGATAAATGTCCAGAGTCAATAATGTCAAATTTAAGATACAGCCAGCTTTCTTCCTTCCAAAAACAATATTTGGTCTGACCAAACTGTATTTTGTCATATTTATGGAACTCTTTTGAGACACCACATCCTGACCAGTCCGGTCGCACTGCAGTTCGTGAAATATTCACGAAATTTAATTTATTGATTTGTGTACATAGACACGAATGTCCATTTTTTTTCATGATGGTCATCATACAAATCAATTTGTATATAATCCATGGAATTGTGAACCACCTCCTCCCTTTGCGGCGAACATAGGACTTTTGCCCAGGAGACCGTTGTTTGTGTCCTGTCCTGTCCAAGTCTTAGTTGATTTATTTATCACTTCCAGAGTTATTTTAACCCAAACCACGGATTTTTTCCTAAAGCTAACTAAGCAGTTTGTTGCCTAATCCTAACCGAGTCGATCTATTCCTAAACCAAACTGAGTAGTTTGTTGCCTAAGCCTAACCAAGTCGATCTATTCCTAAACCTAACTAAGTAGTTTTCTTTTGAAAAGACTGGAGCGGAAATTGATACATGCATCACGTGTTGCTGAAGATTCGTCAGAAAATGCACGAAAAATACATTGTTGAAAGTTGTGCTGAGGGTCATGAAATATATAGGGAAACTTGTGTCTTTGTACACGAATCAAATAAATTGAATTTTGTGACTATTTCACAAACTGCCGTGGGACTGTGTTTGCCTGATATATGAACATGTGAAACACCCCAAAAAAATGTGATCTCACCGACTCCTAAATGGAGCTAAACATTCTGAACTAAGAGCTTCTTCTTCAGACGTTTTCACAAAGCTACTGAGAGACCAGGCTAAATAAAAAAGATCAGGTCAAAAATTGTCCCTTTACCTGAGCTGCTAAACATAGATAATGCTACATTAAGGGGAGACAACCCGGGCAAAAACATGTTTTTCATGCACTAATCAATTTGGAGATTTTTGGCTATTTTGCATCCATAACATATCTTCTTTTAGAGTACAGACTACTCCAAGATACATATCTAGGAGTTAATTTTGCGTCTGTAGATTTCTCCTAAATTCATCAAAAGTTAGCATTAGATAATGCCTCATTTACATATTTAATCTAGGGCTGTCAAAGTTAATGTGTTAACACAAATTTGTTTTAACATATGCATTTTAGTGTTTTTGCGTGTCATTTGTACGCTACGCAAACGTCCGCAGTTAGGTTTATGCAAGAAAAAGGGAAAATGTCATGTTTGGGGTTAAAATAGATAAATTAAGCACTAAACGCCTTGCACATTATCGTGGCATGTATACGCCTTATGAACGGACTGGCTTTGCAGATGGAGCCATGTAAATCAAGACTGCAGAGAATTCAATTGCCACCCAATTATTGTGTTGTATTCAAAATGTTTCAAAACAGGATTTTGTTATTCAGAACTGTAGCTGCAGCAGTCAGGGGAGACTTTCCATCCCAGAATCTAAGGTCAGAGAAGGCTCCAATTATACAGGATTAATCTCAGTTCACAGACACTATTTATTCCCTCAGCGAGCGATGACGCAAGTTGTTTTACTGTATTAAATACAATGTATTTGTAGAGGGCTTGTTTGCACCACAACATGATCCGACAAAGACTGCACTCTTACTGTAGCTCCGGCAACCAAAATACAAAATGAAAGGCAGGAAAAAGCAGATTAGCCTGCAGAACAAGCTCATGTTGATTTCAGTGTTGCTCTGTTTATATCAACATCCCTTGTGAACTGAAGCGCACGAAATCCCACAAGACATTTCTGAGCCACTGGAAACACTTTGCATCAGTCATCATGTAATGTGCCAACTCAAACTTTAAGTTGAAAAGCAACAAACTGTAAACAAACCAGCATTGTATCTTAGTTTGTACTTCATCTGCTAACAATAGACTTGTCCTTCCAGCCCGTTCGCACAAAAAGACGTATAAATGCCACGATAATGTGCACTAAGTACGCCTTTATTGATTACTGCGGAAAAAACAGACACAGGACTTTTAAGGAGACCGGTGTTTAAGACCATTGCTGACCTTTTTTTGTTTTGTAAGTTACGTTAGTGGCATTTGTCGTTTTTTGTTGACGTTTGACACGTGTTATCTGCAGTTGACTTACTTATTTTGAGCCCATCCATGACATTTTCCCGCATGAGTAGTGCGTGACGGCTGCCTCGCTGAATTACTGCGTGTCTCTTGCGTGTGGTGTCCACATTGTCAGCATTTCTGCTGCTACTGCCGGCTCTTACTTTCTACATAGAGTTTGCCTTTCATAATGGCCATTTCTTTTCATTATGAATATCATTTATATTTATTTTTGACAGAAAAAAGTATAAGAAGCCTGTGCTCATTTGTAAATAATAGTAATAATCCACAATTAAAAACCCGTTCTTTATTCATTCATGGAGCCCTGCAAGTCACTGCATTTCCTACAACACTGTCCTGGAAATATTTCAGAATAAAAGCCTTGTGTTAACAAATGAAGGAATTCTGTCCACAGAAAAAAAAATGCTTGAGGGCTTTTATTTTGAAATGAGAAAGTGTTGATTTAAAAATAAATCTTTACTTTTTTCATGTCTGTGACATATTCTACAGATGTCTGGACATTGAAACTGTAGTAATATTGCTGGTATGATATATATGTATGAATATACTGTCAAAACGATAATTTTCACTGTCTGTTGTTGCTGTGAACCGCGCGGCTCGTGGTAAAAATAGACACAGCTGATACGCAACTGAGCGCTGCTCACGTGGGCTGTGTGGCTGCTCTAACCTGTTAACATGGACGCCTAAACTAAGTGTTTTTTTTGCCTAAACCTAACGTTTGCGTGGCGTAGAAATGATACGCTAAAATGCTAAAATGCATACTGGTGACACGCAGAATGTCTGTGTAATGTCATGGTAATTATACACCTTCCGTCTCTTTGCTGTTTCAGCAGATTGTGTAACTGTAAGATCATCGTTTTAACACAGATACCTGTATCACTTGTAAATCATACCCTCTCACTCTCTCTCTCTCTGTCACAGTTCCAGGTTCTCCAGGAGTCACTCTAAAATGAAGCATATTCTTTGAGTACATACTGCATGCGTACATACAAACATAGCGCATGGCTATGTTAATGCTCGCAACAATGGCAGCATTGTGTGAGAGAGTGGGCTCTGTTGGCCTGGGCAACAGAGATATACATGGCAGCGCAGTGTGTGGATAGACATGTGAAGGCTGGTATAAATGGAACGAGGTCAAACAGATTCACTGCAGCTCAAAGTGTTGGTTTTTCAGGTGCAGATGTGATGGTTCTTCCCCAGACACGTGCTTTAATATTCAAAATACACATTATTTTCCTCATACTGTCGCATACTGACGCTCCGTTTTAGCGTCTTTCTCTTTAAGAGGACCCTCCTGAAAAAACCCAGTCTGCTCTGATTGGCTTGCGAGAAAAATATGGCGAAAGGTCAAAGGTTTTTGATACCAAATCCCAGCATGGCTTTTTCTATGGTGTTCCTCAAGGTCTTGGTGTCTTAATGTGGTATTTTGGAGGGTTTATTGATAATTTTTATCAATTCTCGAATGGTAAATTTTTTTAAAATTTAGCACCAAATCTGTGTAACAAATGGTATCAACTGAATAATTGCTGCGACAATTCATGAGACAATATAAAGCATGGGGATGGACATCATATACTTCTATCATAATGTTTTAAACCATTATACACTTTCACAATTTATTCTAATTGATTAATTCATTTAGTAATTAATGTTTATTTCTGATTTATGACATAATTTGTATGGCTAAAACAACTCGACACAGCTGCATCTCAAATTAATCTTCATGTTCCCAGCTTTCAGATGATGTACTCCACTTCTCTGTGCCATGTACTGTTGACTATTTATGTAACCCTGAACTAACCCTGTCCCCCACCCCTACCCCTCTTAAAAAAAGAGGGCGGAATGGTAATAGGTTAATAACTATGATTCAAAGGCACTATCATGCATTACATAAACTAATGCAAATGAATTAAGTGAGGAAAATTCACATTCTGAGAATTAAAAAAATCTTTCCCTATGTTAATGCTAAGCTTATATTCAGCTGTTACCACAGTAACCAGAGAAGCAGATATACTTTATTTACTTCATGCATAAAATATGAACGATAATAACCTGCTCACAGTAATAGCATAAGGCATTTTCACGCACACAGTGGAGGCAGAGAGCAGAGGATAGAAGGAATCAGAGAGGAAAAACATAAAAAGATAAGCAGCCTGAAACCAAGACTTTTATTTTATTTTTTTATCATTTTTACTGAATAAACCTAGATGACTGTTTTCACAGTGAATTGTTGGCTGAAAAAATACTTTATATTGAAGGAGGCTGGGATGGATGTGGCAGCGAAACAACCTGCATTTACATTCAATTCAACTTCACTCCAAACTTTCACCCTCCATCAAACAGGTTGAATGAAAATGGCCTCTGGAGGAGCACACGATGAGCAGCACACAAAATGAATAACAAAAAAAATAAATAAATCAAAAGGCAGAGCTGGAGCGGCGTACAGCGTTTGTTGTGTTCTTTATTTGTCTTTGGTGTGCAGTCTCATACATAAATAATGAGAGGAAATAAAATGGAAGAGGCAGTTTGGCGGAGGATGAGTGAAACACAGAAGGAGACATGCTATCAGTACCGCTCCCAAATAATCCCATTAAAGGCACAGGAGCAGCAGAGCTAGCCAGGCAGCTAATGGCACGACATCAGGAGCCCGTTAGCGCTACAAATCACAGCTCCAACAGGGAGCTCCAGCTGACTCACTCTAATACTGATTATTATTTTTATTGTGCTGATGTTTTACCACACACTATTTATACTCATCCTCGACTTACTGTAATATCTTCATCTGGTTTACAAGGTTCAAGTCAGAGGAGTCAACTCTTCACCACAAACAAACAAAGTAATAAGGATGTTGGGATCCTTTATCTTAACATAAAGGTTACATCTTTTCTGTTCTGTGCTGTTATCAGCTTAATTCTAGTATTATTACTGCTACTATTACTGCTGTTATTATTATTGTTCATTTATATACATGCTACTATTATTATCAGCAATATTTGTATTGATGTTACTGCTATTATTATTATTGTTCAATTATATCTACGTTACTATTATTATTATTGGTCCTATTTCTATTATTATTACTGCTATTATTATTATTGTTCTTTTATATCCACGCTACTATTATCAATATCAGCCATATTTCTATTAATATTACTGCTATTATTATTATCGTTCTATAATATTCAGACTACTATTATTATTGTTATTACTCCTATTGCTATTAATATTACTGCTACTATTACTGATATTATTATTATCATTCTATTATATCCACACTACTATATTATTGTTATTAGTCATATTTCTACTATTATTACTGATACTATTACTTGTAGTATTATTATCATTATATTATGTCCACTGCTACTATCATTATTATCAGCGATATTTCTATTAATATTATTGCTAATATTACTGCTATTATTATTATCATACCATTATATCCACAATACTATTATTACTGCTACTATTACTGCTATTATTATTATCATCATACTATCATATCCACACTACTATTATTTTTGTTATTAGTCCTATTTCTATTATTATTACTGCTACTATTACTGGTATTATTATTATCATTCTATTATATCCACTGCTACTATTATTATTGTTATTAGTCTTATTTCTATTATTATTATTATTATTATAGCTGTTGTGCTGTTATTGTTGTTGCTGTGCATCTCTCTCTCTCTCTCTCTCTCTCTCTCTCAACCCAATCGGTTGAGGCAGAGGTACTGCCCAGGGTTTCTACCAATTAAAGGGATAATTTGACGCGATATTAATAAATTGAATTGAAATTGAATTGAATAGTCATTTCTGCTTACACAGCGGAGCATTTTTTTCACCTCCGACAAAAATATTTCTTTTGTAAAACCTTATTTGTGTTTTGTGTTAGCAACTACATATATTTCCACCATGACTTCACATCAGTGCAGGATGATACACTTTATAGGTTCCTGAGATGGAAGTGAGTTTCCAGCCTCTGAACATTAATGTACCTTGAACACTATCATGTAATTAAATAATATCATTCCACCCTGCATAGCAGAAGATGCCTGTGGTGAATACAACTAATACGAAACTGTTATCGGTGCCTGACAAACCTGAAAACAACTTTTGAAGACACAATAACCAGGATGCACTATAAATATCCAGCTCAGAAATACAATGTGCTGTAACACCAGAAGCAGATGTTCATACCCATTTAACAACTGGCTCCCTTTGCTCTCAGCACTAATTGTTATCCTTAATAACAGCCACGCCATCTGCTTTAAAGAATGACTCCTCCTGACCTGTGAGCGCCTTGTGCCGTGACATTGTTAGAAGCTGTTTTAGTGTGAGGGGAGCAGACTGTTCTCAGCTCAGCTATCAACGAGCTCCCTGCACTGACAGCACCAATAATTACTCTGGGTATCTGCTGCCATGTGGCTGCAGCTGAGCAGACGCTGATCGGAGTCCTCCTATCTCCTGTTAGGAGGCCTCCGGAGGCCCCGACTATACTATACTCTAACCCCTCTCTATTTCCTTGCCTGTGGCAAAGGGACCTAGAGCTTTATGTTATCTCATAAACAGGAGTCTCTCAGTCCCTCTCTTCTCTCTATGACCTGCTCATATCTCTCTCTCTCTCACTCACAAGCACACACAAACACACACTAAACAGGATGCCCGTCGGACCCCATTGGCATAATTTTATCTAGGCTCCAGCCTTCAAAGGCACCTAGAGCATAATGTTATCCTGACAGCTTGTTGCTGCCCCCAGCTACTGTTGTGTGTAAACTGTCCTCACCCACCGACTGCAGGCTATTAGACCTGTTCCACCTGTAACTTCAGGTGGATCCTCTGCCTCTGGTTCTGCTTTTGTTTCCTGTGTTTTCCCCCCCGCTCTGAGGACGAGTTCCTGAACCGAACTTTGGTCACTGATTAGGAAGAGATACTAAATCCAAGTTCAGATTATCTCAGGGGGGAAGAAATGCAACAGCTGGTTTAAAACACAGCATTAACATTAATAACACAGGACATCAATCCAGTCGCCATAATTTTTTTTTGGTATTGTACTGTTTCTGCAAACCATGGGATACGTTGAATGTAGACGTTTCTGAACCGAAAAGTTTCAGAAATACCTTTATGCTTGCAGAAACACGCAATGCCACGCGGTTAACATTGCAAATGATTAGTTAGGTTTAGGCAACAAAAGCACTTGTTAAGGTTAGAAAAAAATATGTTGAAATAATAACGTAACAATGTAACGTAACTACTGTAACATTAACCGCCCTTAGCAGAAATTTTCTTACGTAATGTTACGTAACAAGCGTAATGTCAACGTTGACTTTCGGTTTCAGCAGAACACAAACAGCGGTCTCCTGGGTGAAAGTCCTGTCTTTGCTGCTGGTCTGATGGTTCAGAGCAGACTGAGAGCCAGATCGACATTGACCTTTCCTGAAGGATCCAGCTGATTCTGGAGTCAATCTCGAGCTCTCTCTTTTTGCTATGCTCTGCGGCTGGTGATGGTCTATTACTTTTACGATACAGACGTTTAAAAGTAATCGCAAGAAAAAATATATTTGCTGTTGTCTGTCTCATCAACCCGTTCTCACTCCCAACTTGTAAAATACCACCATTTGGTCAGCGCCCCTTGGCATCGGAAACCGATGCACGGAGGCACCCTTTAGCAATAGTATGTGACGAACCGGTCATTCAAGTCCAATTTAAACCCACCTTCGGCGTTATTTGATGGTCAGAGCTAATGACGTAGTATTAGTAATAGTAGCAGTAGTATTAATAGCGTGAGAGTCCGTTCAGGGCGGGGAGAAGGGGTGGAGGATGGGTCACACAAACAAAAGACTTTCAACTAGGAGACCGGTGATCGTGTCCCGTGTGACATTAATAGTAACGTTGACTTATTTGGTCACATCAGCTAACTTCCTGTGAAAACGGAAGATTATTTTTAAAGGACACTATATATGTAACAAGCGCATATTGACACTCCGTCCCTGGTTCCTCCAAAAGTAACGCAAGACGGGTACCCCGCACGGTTTCCGATGACAGATGGAAAAATGGAAGTTTATTTTGAAAGGACACTATGCATGTAACAAGTGTATATTGACACGCTGTCCCTGGTTTGTCCTAAACTAACTTAAGAGGGGTACCCCGCGCGGTTTCCGATGCCGAGGGTCGATAACCATTCAGCGGTATTTGGCAAATTGAGATTGAGAATGTGTTGGTCTCATAACTGAGCTGCTCTCCCCAACCAAATACAACATAAAAATGACGACGTTTGTCCGGGTGTCGCCTTTTCAGTGACGTAAATACAAAACATTCTGGTCTGTAGAACACAGAGGACACACAAGGCAGAACCTAGACCCTTACTGGTTCAGGTTATGAAGCTCCAGGTTGTGGATCACTACGTTCCTGCAGTGGAAGAGAGCTACATGGCTCCAGCCCCAAGAGACTCTTCATGCAGCCTGTTTCATTTGCTGACCTGCTCTTGAGTGATTTACCGCTGATTTTAGCCAATCATCATTTGTATTAGTGGTAAATTGGAAACCAGCTGTTTTGGACTCTTGTGCTAACGAGCAAGAAACAAGATGAAGTGAAGGGCTACATTCAGTTTTTGAAGCCTCATATCTACCAGAGTAAATCAGTGTACAATACAGTAAGTCTTCTTAAAGATTAACTAGATTGATTAATAGCTTTCCTGGATACATTTGAGGTTTCATTTCCTGTTTGATGAAAGCAATAATCCCCCCCCTCTACAGTTTTGGTAAATGGGTTAATAGCGCAAATAATTGCCCCAGTTGTTGTAGTGAAATTCAGTTTGGGGGCATCAGTAAAGAAAACAGGTCACCATGCTGCTGCCTGAGGGGCGGTCACCCTGCTGTGCATCATCCCCATCCATCATCCATCATTTATTCATCATCCATTTATAGCAGCTTAGAAAGATTCCTTACTTTATATATATTGCAATGACACATTAACAGTGATTGTCTTTAACTTTCTAGATAGTCGTAATAAGCTGGGGAGATGTAAGCCAGATACCAGTGGTAGATAAATTCACTCAAGTACTCTACTTTAGTACAATTTTGATGTACTGGTACTTTACTTGATTGTTTCCATTTTCTGCTACTTTATACTCCTACTCCATTACATCTCATAGGTAAATATAGTACTTTTTACTTGACTACTTTAGATACTTTTAGTTACGTTTTACATAAACTATATAAGTAGGTTAATATGTGCTCATATGATATGAGAACAGTCCCACGGCCATTTGTGAAATAGTCACAGAATTTAATCTATTTGATTTGTGACGCTCAGCACGACTTTCAACAATGTATTTTGTGTATTTTCCTACGAATGTCCAGCAACACGGGACGCACGTGTCAATTTCCGCTCTAGTCTTTTCAAAATAAAATTACTTAGTTAGGTTTAGGAAAAGATCGACTTGGTTAGGCTTAGGCAACAAACTACTTAGGTTTAGTAAAAAATCCCGATTTAGGTTAAAATAATACCTGAAGTGGCGTAACTTAAGTACGGACGTTACGTGACAAATAAATCAATGTTAACTTCGGGTTTCACACGGGACACGAACACTGGTCTCATTATTTTTCTCATACTGTCTGTCTAAATATGCAACACAGTTTAACGGCAGTTTGTGAAATAGTCACGAAATTTAAACTATTTGATTTGTGTGCATAGACGCAAATTTCCATTTTTGTCGTGGCGCTCAGCACAACTTTCAACAAGATGCTTTTCATGATGTTTCCAGCAACAGTAAACCAATGTTGACAAGCACCGGTCTCCTGGGCGAAAGTCCTGTGTTTTTTGACCCGTACACCCATCCCGACCTCCTCCCTACCTGCCATTCGCAGATGGGTGCAGACTATTCCCCGGTGGTGTATCACATATTTTATCAGACTCCATCCTGGATTACTGGCATCATATACCGTATATTTATCTTTAATCATCAGATGGAATAAACACAATCATACAGTACAAAACATCATCATATTGGCATATACAATTACTTTCATCTTTTCATGCGGATAACAAAGCGTCAATCAAAGCAACATAAAGCCACTGAGTGTGACTAACGGTGCACTGTAAAGTAGCCACCTCCTCTAAACAAACCAGGAGCCAGCCTTCTAATGCCGCAGCATGTGGCAGCTTTATTACAGCAATAAGAGCTGATGGACTGTCCTTTACTGGGATTATGGGCATGACGCTGATGTGTGGCCACCGACTCACCACGATACATAAAACAGCATTGTTGAGGCTGTCATGTTTATTTTCTACAAGGCTTGTAAAAGCATGTGGGCTTTTTTTAAAGGGGGGACACGTCCATCCATTCATCTTGTTCAGGGTCGCAGAGGGCTTGGGATTATCCCAGGATGCACCAGGGGAGAAGCAGGACGTCCACCGCAGGGATAACACACACTCAGATTCACACCTAGAGTTCAGCTTGCAGTCACAAATTCTCCTAAAATGCATGTATCTGCACTGTGGGAAGGAACCAAAGGGTGATGGAGACAAACTCCACACAGAAAGGTCTCCAGTCAGCCAACTCAAATCCCCGTCCCGGTGGCAGTGCTGATCACCAACCCAGAGTCTGTCCCTGCTGATACATGGTAACTACCCTGAAATGGTGCTTACTACTTACTTGTTTTCCCAGTTATGTTGTAGTGTGAGACTTAATCACACCGTCAATAAAACCCACGTTGCAGGTCAACGACTTATTCGAGGACAACAGAAGGGAACAGTGGTATAGACCCTTTTATAGCCGGTGTCATGATTACTCCAAAATGTCAGCTGAAGGCAAAACAAAGGAAAGACTGGAGGCACACGAATCACCTCAGAGTAGTAGGCTAAACTTACACATTAAAAATGCCATCTTGCTGATTTTTTGGGTGACAGAACCAATATCAAATAGCCTACGTTTGAGATGACAAACTGTGATTCGAGGCTCTACCGAGTTACAATATCGGTGAAGTGTTTCAGAGATGGAGAGAAAATGTTGCTAATATTTTAGCTTAGCCTTCTGATATCCATAATAAGCTGTCAAGGCTGATGCACAACCGCGCAGAAGGCTAAACTATTACAGAGATGGAGAGACCGGGATTGTCCCGGTTTCAAGCTGGATGTTTCGAGTCCTGACAAATATCTGTAAAACACTCAAATGTCCCGTTTTTTAACAGTCACTAACATTAATTTGTCCCAGTTTTCACTACGATTATGATAATAAGAACATTATACTTCCATAAACGTTTATCATGTTCCACTCATTAATTAATTTGTGCGCATGAGATAAGTAAACAGAGAGCCAGCACTGCATTCTCTAACTAGAGTGATGTTGCGCACTGTCAAGCCACAATTACGCACGGACACAGCATATCTGCTGGTTACATTTTGTGCAATTTTGAATCACAGAACCCCCCCCCCCGTGCTTATGTGCACATCAAACGTGTCGTTTTGATTAATTATTCTACACAGTTCCTTCTGCGCATCAACAGGCATTTCGCTCCGCTCATAACTCCCTCAGGACCGTCCGTTCCTGTCTGTCTTTCACCCGGTTTCTCCATCCTGGCCAAAAAGTTGTCTGAGCTCCACAATTTTTTTATTATAATAGCCTGAGGTTGTGGCGAGCAACATGATGTGTTAGAGATTGTTTGGATTCAAAACCAAAGTTGAATAATAATATCCTTAGACCCAGACAACAATAAGTTTCCTCTGAGGAAAACTCTCTACAGGACTCCTAAACTGTCAGTGCGTCATGAGGAGGATAGCCCTGTGATTAAAGGGGGAGAAAGTAGTGAATGTGATAAATCATGACTGTCACAGACTCTAATACACCCCCCTATAATAATGCCTTCTGTCTGATCCCACTCCGTGCTCAAATGCGCCAAGTTTGCGATCCTGATGAAAACGCCTATGGTGCGTGCATATTAGCACGTGCATGAACGTGCAGTACACTTAAGGGTCCCGGTTTGGGGGTTTGAAAATATGGTCATCCTAAACCAACTAGTTTTTGGGAATTTTGTCCTTATGCTATTAGTCTTTGCACCATTTTGGTCCCTATTACAGAGATTACTATGCATCCCACCATCCATGCATCTATATATCTATCTGTATATGACCTGTTACCTTTGCTCAAACAGGTCTGTTGGGTTTCCCTTTAAAACTCAGAGGGAAACCACTCAAACACAGATAGAACATGTAAACTCCACACAGATATATGCATCACTATGAGACAGAACTCCAATTAAATGATTCCAGCGTGCTGTTTGTAACTGTAGGCAGTAAACTGTCCTGATGTTTATCTGTTTGTGAGAACTCGACACTCACACTGAGGCTAAGCGTGTTGATTCATTATCATTTCCACACAGATATGATGAGGGCACAGATTTGAACCTTCTTGCTGTGGGGCGACAGTGCTCACTGCTGAGACACTGTGCTGCCACACAGCTGCATGTTTTATTCATGCGTTTCAGTGAACACTGAGAAATGCCAAAATACTGATTGGTCTCTGTCCATAACGAGCTACCAGAGTTACTTTTAGGCTTCCAGCTAAGAAGTTACAACTAAGTCAGATAATTAGAGCAAACATCTAACTTTTAGTGAAGAGGCAATGTTATAATGTTCAACAATACTGATTTATCATTTTCCTGTTTGACTTACCAAAATGACTTGCGTTATGACACTTGATGCCACCTCTTTGACATCTTCAATGTTTCAAATGGTAAAGCTGAGAAACACTGCTGGCTATAAAATCCTGAACGGGCCTACAGGGCACATGCCCGAGGGGTCACGGGGCCCCTGGGCTGGAGCCTCTGTTTGAAGTGGCTGCTCATATTTTTTCAGAAAGGCATAGAACTCAATTAAAAGTAGGTCTCTTCATCTCCAGTAAGGAAAATTAAGTTCAGCCGCAGTTTTTTCAACTAAAAGCAGTAGCTGAGTGTTCTGATTCACCTGCAGAATACCACTGAAAGAGACACAAAACAAACACAGAGACGCAAAATGACCACAAATAGTTGCAAAACAACTACAAAGAGACATGAAATGACCACAAAGGGATGCAAAACGACCACAAAAAGACACAAAGTGACCAGAAAGAGACAAAACGACCAGAAAGAGATGCAAAACAACCACAAAGAATGACCACAAATATACGCAAAATGACCAAAAAGATATGCACAACCACAAAAAAACACAAAACAACCACAAACAATTGCAAAAATGACTACAGAGAGACTCAAAACAACTACTGAAACGCAAAATGTCTACAAAGAGATGCAAAATGACCACAAAGACACACAAAATGTCCACAAGGAGATGCAAAACAACCACAAAGAGATGCAAAAAAACTACAAAGAGAAGCAAAATGACCATAAAGGTACGCACAACCACAAAAAGACACAAAACGACCACAAGGAATTGCAAAAACAGCCGCAGACAGATGCAAAATGTCTACAAAGACATGCAAAAGGACCACAAAGATATGCAAAACAACTCCAGGGATGCGAAACTATGTCAAAGAGACACAAAACAACCACAAAAAGACGCAAGACAACCACAAAGAAACTCAAAACAACTACAAAGAGACAAAGGGATGAACAAAGTTTTGTGTCTTTTACAGTCTGGGACTTGAAACAAGCAGAGCACTGCACTCTTGCAGGAGTGGGTTACCACTGGGTCCAACTGTGCCTTTAAAGGTCTTGTTACTAAAAAGCTTTAAAGAACAGCATGATGTCAAGGTATAAGTATTATCCTATCCTATTTCTCTGCAAATATAGGGAAATAATTATCATTCCTTTGTGTTCCTTTGATTGTACAAAGAAACCCTGACCTCCTCAGCACGCCGTACCTTTACTACTCAGTGAGTTTGGCTGAATTTCTCCCTGTCTGAGCCATTAGGGTAGTTTCAGAGAATAAAGCTGTCTGCTGGTGTGTCTTGTCTCCACGCCTGCTGCTTTGAGGGTACAGAGGGAGTCAATCATTGTGAAATGGCACAGAAGGCGTGTTCATTATGTAATTGAAGGTTTAGTTCTAGGGGGCAAAAATGATCCCAGCCGTCTCTGTGGTTGCAATCATAATGTGTGGGGGAGGAAGTCACGGCAGAGAAAGGAGAACAAAGAGTTACAATGTGACGATAAATTAGGGACTGGAAATTTATTTGGATAGTTGATGAAATTCATATCTTTAAATATCAATCAGAACAGTATCATTAATCAGAGGAATAAGAGAGGAGGGTGAAAGGTTGGAGACATGCAATGAGACAAATCTAACAAATAACAAGTGAGACAAGATAATATGTTCTTTTGTGGCTTCAATCGATACTGTTAATAGAACAGGTTCATTAGTGTTCAAGGTCTGGTCCACACTATCATATTGGGTCACTAATTGCTATGCATTATTGATTGTAGACCAGGGAGACATATGAGTTTCTGTTTACCATTGCAAGTACAGCCATACGTTCCCAATAGCCTCTATGAGGAAAAGACCAAGTGTATGCAAAAAGTCAATATGTGATATATAGTGTTCATTAGAGCTGTGATATTGGCCCTGTCTCCGGCTGAAGTCAGTCTTTCTCTAAGTCTTTCTCCTGTCCAGCTCAGGATGTAGTGGATCATTTCCACCACACTGGCCTCCCTCTCGCTTTCTGTTGGAAATTCAAAAAGCACTCATTTTGTTCTCTGCTGGAAGACTGTATCCTCCAACCTGGTCTGACAGGAAGGTGTATAAATACCACGACATTAAACGGACATTCTGCGTGTCACGAGTACACATTTTATCGTTTTCGCGTGTCATTTGTACGCAACGCAAATGTCTACAGTTAGGTTCAAGCAAGAAAACCACTTAGTTAGGGTAAGGGAAAACGTTGTGGTTGTATCATACTGTGATTTTGGCATTGTATATATTTCGGATTTGAACCTTATTATCTCCTACAAGGAGGATTTGTTTTCGGTTTGGTTTGTTTGTCTGTTTGTCAGCAGGATTATGGAAAAACTACTGCCCCAATTTTCAGGAAACTTGTGTTTAGCATGGGTCAAGGAAGAACCAATTACATTTTGGAGCGGATCCAACTCACGGGGCGGATACACGCATTATTTTTCATTACTCTTAACATTGTGAGATAGGGCATTTGGCCTTGGCAGAAGTCTGCGCTCTCCGAGTGCCCCTCTAGTTGTTAATGCATTGTTCCCACTTTGTATTGCAAATGCAGCGTAGCGGTTTCCCTCGGCATAAATACAGTTATATCTTATATTAAAAAAAATATTAAAAGTAGGGAGATCCTGATGGTGTTTTTTTTTTTTTAACTCCCCCATATCAGTCCTTTAACATTGAGTATTTGCCAATTAATTCCAATCCAATATTTGTTTTTGTTGATTTTTTTCTCTTCTTATTGAAACCTCTCATTATCTCCGGTATAATTACTGAAGTTCAGCAGTTTTTCAACCAACAGCAGCAACTGAGAGTGCTGCAAATAGATGTAATAATATATATATATATGTTATTTCCTGCATTTGCATTTAAATCAATCTAGTGAATAGCAGATTAAGATTGGTTATTGTGCCTTCTATAATAACAACAAAACAATAGAAAGCTTTGTGCTTTCCTGGAGTATTTTAAGGAGAATATTAACTGTGAATGAAAAGCTATCAAAGCACACCCACACACACACACACACACACACACACACAGATGACTGACAGTCGCTCACCGCCACTGTCGCCACCACCAGTCAGAGTGTTGTCTTTGCGGTCAAATCTCACGGGGTTGATGGAGTTTAGCTAACAATGTCAGGTACTAAGTTAAATAGGTAAAATATGGCAAAAAGTACAACAAAGACTGGGAAAAAGAGATACCTAAAGATTGGATTCACCCTCGAGTGGGGGACGATTTGAAGGCAGTTTTTGTGTTCAACAATTCATTTTCAACTTCTTTAAGTTTAGTTAACAAGAAAAATGTAAAGTTACAAGTTAAAAATAAATGCAAAAATGAAATGCATTCATACCAAAATAAATTCATACATGAAGTGATCAAGTGGCCGCCTATCTCTCTCATATTGTGGTAGGTAGGTAAGGTTGCTTCTTTTGGGCTTGTTTCTATAGACCTGGTTGCTTGTTTCTCTCACGAGATCTGGCAACACTGGCTTATTGCTGTGGACGCAGGCAGTAACTGATCGGGACTCCGGTGAATGCTATCAACTCAGTTCTTTTCTCATGTGGACTATGATGGCTGGACATTGTTCAGAGAGACTTCAGTAAGAAAATCAACCAGAAACAATTAAAGCAAGGAGGACAGAACAGGGCGTCCTTTGCGGAAGTACAAAAAAGTATTAGAATATTGTCATGCACACACACTCACACCTTACCTGTACACTTTCTGCTGCTCTCGTCTTTCTTGGAGGAGCTCATCAGTTTGCAGTTGAAGTTCTCCTCCCAGTACTCAGCAAACCACACGTTCCTCCTGTTGTTCTCCAGAGTCCGTGATGTGAAGTACGCATCGAACCCTGAAGGACGAACAAACAAACAAACAGGTCAACAAAACTAAAAGAGCGTCATTCATTAGGATTTAACAATCCCAATCGTGCCAGCGCTGGATGTGACGGCAGCACTCGAGCGTAAACGGCAACAACAAACAAGATGTGTTCCTTAATGTAGACGTGTTAGTCTGCTCATCTCTTCTGCTTTTATGTAATACATCTAAAGTGCTCTCAGAGACAGGTTCACCTCGCCAAGAGAGACAAATAACATGAGTAAACATTATTAGAGTGGAGGGTCGGCCTCCCCAGCAACAACAAGCATACGAGTTCAAAAATGTCTTCTGCACCTTCTATAGATGTGAAAACAATCCATGTTAAGACAGCACCTTAAGCACTCTTACTGGTTAACGTTGCCTTGTTTATCGCTGGCCAAACACATGCCAAGACAACAGTAAAGCTTCACATATGGTCACAAAATGTTTGGCAGGACATGAAGATTTCTGGGGGAATGAATAGAAACGGAGCTCTGGATCGCCAGAAATAGCTCCAAACATATAACCTATGCACAAATCCCAATGGGCCTGCGAATGTAGAAGGTGGTGTGTAGGTTTTTAATCACATAAGTCAATTAAGAGATTATGGGTAACTATGACGATAAACAGACTTCAAAACAGGTCACATGCAATAAAATAAATGTATTCAACCTCGAACAAATAACACAAATTATAAAATCATGTGCAATATCAAAACAACACTATATCAGTATAAAGCTATTATACAATACATTATGAACTTGGTTAAAGTTAGGCATTGACCTCTAGTGGTTAAGGTTAGGCATTGACCTCTAATGCTTAAGGTTAGGCATTGACCTCTAATGCTTAAGGTTAGGCATTGACCTCTAATGGTTAATGTTAGGCATTGACTTCTAATGCTTAAGGTTAGGCATTGACCTCTAATGGTTAAGGTTAGGCATTGACCTCTAATGGTTAAGGTTAGGCATTGACCTCGAATGCTTAAGGTTAGGAATTGACCTCTAATGGTTAACGTTAGGCATTGACCTCTAATGGTTAATATTAGGCATTGACCTCTAATGGTTAAGGTTAAGCATTGACCTTGAATGGTTAAAGTTAGACATTGACCTGGAATGGTTAAAGTTAGACATTGACCTGGAATGGTTAAAGTTAGACATTGACCTGGAATGGTTAAAGTTAGGTTGTCGGGCAGCGAGTCTTGCAAGATTTTTTGCAAGTTTTTGTAATTTGCAGGTTACCTTCCAGACACGACCATACACCAAATAAGGAAATATTTCATGTTTTAGCATGTGGAATGTTTATATGGCAGGGTTGGTAGAGAAGATGTTTTTTATGATGTATGGGTTATGATCATGTTTTAGAAGAGCTTGACCGATAATGAAAGACTCCAAACCTGCTGTGATGTTCATTTTAAAACCAAGTCCTTCCAATCAAATCACTTCAGCCTGGAGAATGGATAATATTTCAAAAAAGCATTAGCAATCGAGTCAGAATGTATTTCTTTCTCTGTTGACAGCTCGTCTCCTGCACTCTATCATTCAGATCCTCACAATAGTCAGAACAGGAAATTGAGTTATAAGGGGAAGAGTCCTTTATCTTATGAACTGCACTTAATCATGTCTCTATTCTCCCTCTAAGTATTGCATTTAAAATGATAGGCAGTCTCTCGCTGTCACTAACGCTGCTGAGATGTCCTTGACACCCTGTCACTGATGCATGCATTTTAATAATTTCTGACAGGCTAAAATTAGGATCTTGACCTCTATAAATTTCTCTGCGTGGAGCTCCAAGTCAGCAGAGTGGAGGACGTCAGGGGAGGTTTGTAAGGGAAGCGGCGGTGATGATAATGGGGGTTAAAGGCACACGTAAAAGAGAAACACAGAAAAGACGACAAGAGAATAAAACTTGAAAGGACTCCGTTACAGTGAGAGATGTAATTCATAATTCAGTCAGTGAAGTGATGTGGCTGTAAGACGGGCCGACAGTGACTCTGGGAGGGAAGTTGGTGAGCTGCCTCCTCCTCCTCCTGCCAGGGGCGCACATTTCATCTGAGGGCCTCTGAGGCCGGACAGCTCTCACAGCCTGCGCCCATGTTTCCTTTGCATAACACACCCAGTGTATTACAAAGAGTGGTATCTCATATACTGCAGACAGACGGACCCCCACAGCCCTGTCAGATGAACTCAAGTAGACCGACATTTTACAAGTGTGTTTACTTGAATGGATTTAAAGGCTCTCTATATGATATCCAGAGAATTGATATTGCATCAACCAACTCTTTGCTATACATCAGACCGGCATTTACGGGTACTTTTCAAAAAGTCAAGGCCGCGCCCCCTTTTTGGGGATAGGAAACTGAAAATCCCATAGACTTCAATGAAATTTCACGTATGTTTGGATTGTAATTGACAAGTTTGTATGCATTCATCTATTGTTATACAAATGACTGTTTTATACACATTTCTAAGAATTATTTTGCCATCTTACCTGAACCTGAGCGTTCGCGATACCTTCATAAATTAAGGTTGATCGCCGTCATGTCCCTTCAGTCTTCCCCCGTCCAACACAGTGGCCGGATATTGCTTTTCCAGACATCTATGCATATCTGATTGAATCACGTTAGGTTAAGTGTTGTCTGTAAATAACCAACGTGTTATTAGCCAACTGTTTGATCTATAGGCTGAGATTTAGTTGAACACGACAGTCTGATGCTGCTATAACGTTAATGTATGACTGTATAACTACAGCAGCCTCCCACTCAAGCTAGCCATGCTAGTTACTGTAACCAGCATCATTTAGTGATTTACCACACTGACAATGAATATTCACGTATCGTATGTGCCTCAAATCTCAGTGTGAAAGCCTTGGTTAACCCGCTACACAACATCATTTTCTCTCCCATTTTCTCTCAGTTTCTTTCCCAAAAACAGGAGTGCAGCCTCCGCGATGACGCCATGCTGGTCTAGTCTATAGCTTGGAGCCATAAAGCCCCTCTATTATATCTTTCTTTAGGACATGGCAGGGGAATAAATCGGAGATCAGCGTTTTTGGATTTATTGCAACCAACTACACAGCAACTCTTGGGCATAGCGTTATTACTATTAGTGGTTTGTTTAAAAGTAGAAGTTTGGAGACATGTTTTGATTTCTTATGGTTATGCTGTTACTGTCTATGAGGGACACGGGATTGGTTTCCCCCAAAACGGGCGTTGTCATTCAAGCCTACTATGGATGATGTATTGCCGGTCTGGTGTATGTAAAGATATAGAGAAGTAATGTCTACCTGAGCAGAGAATGAAGTCGCTCTCCCTCAGTGTGTGTTGTAATCTGAGCTCGGCCACGTGTGCCTTTTAGTACTTGTTCGCGCACGGTGATAACAGCTGATAACGCCATCCTGACTGACAGTGGCGTTGCGGAAGCATAGCGCCCACCCTCTGGTTCCCCCTCAGGTAAACACTGTTAGGGAGGTTGTTACGGGTTGGCTGCGGCAAGTGAGACATCACCTTGACACACTTGAAGGCGGGTCAAGCGCACTTTACTTATACTTCTACCTGCACTGCTTATTGTAACTACTGTTCATACTGCTCATACTGTATATATAGCGTATTCATACCCCTTACTGTTTATTCTATATTTTATTCTGTACTCTGTTACTCAGTACCTTTACTCTAATAGAGTCTAATTGTTACTTCTTTTTTTTTTAAGTGCAATCTTTCCATGTTCCCCTGGCAACTGCAGAAGCTCCTAACATGTCCCTGTTTAGGAATCACTGCTGTAACGTTAGACGCACACCAGCTCTGCATCTGTCACGCATCAATCATCAAAATTATACCCTTTCTCCAGGAGAAACAAATCATCCATCTCATGCTTCTGCAGGCTTTTCTTCATATCCCTCTTGTGAGTGGAGCTTCAATGCAACAGACAGGCGGCGTGGATGCAGAAACTAGGGCAGAAATGATGACTATCTCTCAAGATACTTTGACTGACACGGTTTTCAGTCCCAGTCTCGGCGGGCTGGAGAGGGACAGCTGTGCTGCTAACATCTATTTAAAGGTTTCTCTTTTTTGAGATGATGAATAATGAATGTAAACAGAAAAACTCAGCTGTTATTCCACACACTGATGTATTCTGATACATGCCATGGTAGCTTATGCTTCAAATAACCTTAAACAGCAGGAGGACAATGATGTAATGTCACGATTTCCACTCCTAAATTCACCGTACTTTCTGTTATAGTAGTCTATATGCATTTACTCTCCATGAGCTCTTCAGCCGGCTTATTCTCTCCTCGAAGCTACAAAGAACAAATGAATCGACATTAAATTGTCTGACTGAAGGGCAGATTATTCCTGCGGCATCTCCTCGCAGCTTGAAAGAAAACTAAATTAGAAATGTCCTTGTAATTACTCTTTGGAAAGGAGCATTAGTGCAACAGAACGCAGAGCATGCATTTGAAAAAGTGGGGATTCAACAATAATTGCATCTGGATGTACCCTGAAGGGCGAACGCGGTGTTTGATCTTAATTTATATGAATCCCTGATGGGGCTTAGCCTATTTTATGGAGCATATAATGTCAGATCGGAGTTTGTCTTCGGGTCCTGAGGAGAAGCTGCCGTACCGCTGACTACAATAACAACCACTCCGACTATAGTTCGATAAACACTAAGAGCTGTTTTATTAACAGGCTGCACAGTGAAACAGGTTTTTCTGCTCTTGTTTAGTTATTCAGATTTCCCCATCGCCTGTATGAGAGAGGCTTCATGTCTGCAGCAGCATCCTTAAAATTGACTCGCACTTGTCTGTTTGCAAGGTGCACATCCCTTATTATGATCAGTATTATTCATTCTTCTTCTTCTTCATCTTCTTCTTCTTATTCTTCTTATTATTATTATATGTGCATCAACCACCTAGACTCTTACCCAACCCCCACCCTGCTTCCTGTAAGGCCTCTTACGAGACTGTCCGCCCAAGAAAAATGAGAGCATAAGAGTTCAAGGGGAGCCAAAGATACTGCAGGAGGTGAATTTGAGTCAAAAATTGCACTGTTTCTCCGAGTTATAACTCAGTGAAATGTGAACATACAGACATGAAACACATATTGATATCATTCTGTGCTACTTACATTTCCCGAGGATATCATTATCTCCAACACAGTCTCACAGCCAGGGCTGGACTGGGACAAATAATCTGCCCTGGCATTTTGGCCCTATCACCGCTGTGCTTGTGCTGTGTGTACCACGTTTTGTTGAAGGCTCTGTTCAACGAAATACCTTCAAAGGTGGTTGTTTTGCATACTTGCCGATCTTGAAACCTAAAAAATAGGGAGGATTTCAAACCAAAGCGGGGGGAGGGGGGGGTGGGTTTGTCAGAGACTTTTTTTCCTGAATTCTGGTGACTTTAAAACAATGAAAATAACAAAATAATAAGTACACTGCAACAGCATTTTTATGGTAAACTTCTAATTTTACCTTTAAATCTCAGGAAAGAAGACTGAATAAATTGCCCCTCTGGCATAAATGATGCCATGATACCAATGATGTGAACAGCCAGGCTTCAGCTTGTGCGGAGATTAATAGCGCGGTGCTTCCGTTCACTATGGGAACGCACGCGGCTCAAATCCGCTGACTCTGCGCCGTTATGTATCACCATTATGAATCTCCCAGAAAACCTGATATGGGGAAGGTAAACGAGAGTACCGGTAGCTTGTGAGAAGCTATGGTATGCATGAAAAAGTCACGGTACGCCAATGAGTAAAATAAGTAAAATACTGCGTACGGCTACGTACCGGCCCACTTTGAGCACTGCTCATCTCTCATGACATATGTTAAGCCAGGCAGCTAGCCCATAACTGCTTAGCGCAAACTCTACACTCCCTCCCTCATCTCTCTCCCTCTCTTCCTCACTGTGGCAGCCCGGCACAGTGTCAATTAAGGAAAAGAAATGGGCCGATTTACCTGTTTTATGGGCCAAAAAAATATATATATATATAAAATAAAACTACTTAGTTAGTCTAAGAATAGATCGACTTGGTTAGGCTTAGGCAACAAAACTACTTAGTTAGTAGGTAAGAATAACTGCAGAAGTGCTGTAACTTAAGTACGGAAGTTACGTGACAAATAAATCAACTTTGACTTGTGGTTTCACACGGGACACGAACACCAGTCTCCTTGGCAAAGTCCTGTGCTTTCCTTACATGGTGTTTGCTCTATACTTGCCAGTTCACAATTACGTGGATTAAATATGAATTGATTTCGTGCTGACCATCATGAAAAATAAATTGAAATTTGTGTCTATGTACTCGAATCAATACATCAAATTGACATTTCGTGACTATTTCATGAACTGCTGTGCAACTGGGCTGTTATCTCTGATGTCCATACAGAATAAATGTCCATAAATCCACTTAGAAATCATAGAAAGAAGACGCTGCTGAACTTGCCTGAGAATCATCATGTTTTTAAGTTTTCTTCAGTATGAAAGTAGTCCAGTGATAGCTGTCTAGACATCCATGGCTACACGGCACACTTTTAATGGAGCCTAATTTGACTAAATGTAAACAAATATAGGCTGAAAAGAATGGGGCCCCATGCAGGTGAAGTACACAGCTAAATCACTGACTGTAAATGATACTTCCTGTTTACATCCCCCCAAAGCGTTGGGTCGAATGTTCAACATGAACAAAAATGTTTTATTATTTAAAAAGGTGGAATGTTGTGATGTACAATAATAGCTGGTCAAAAGAGAAACAGAGCAAATGTTGTTTTGACAGGAATCGGGAGTGAAGCCAGATATCCATGTTGGACAACGGAGGTTAGTGATTCCACCTGTCTGCAGTTTGTTTTTTTGCACATCTTGTTTGCTGAGAAATGTCTAACATTTTCTGGGTCAGGGATTTCAGTGACTGTGTGAAGGAGTGTCAGACTATTGTGACATGTTATCCCAGTGAGTTACCACCACCACAGTGTCACCCACTGCGGAGAACAAAGTCTGACATTTTCAGGGTCAGATACGGAGTCTGCTGCGGTTGGCAAAACAGTCACTGTTCCTGACAACAATGTCACCTTCTATTGATTTGTTTCTCGGTTTTACTCTGAAAGAAATATCCACTTTTGAGCAAATTGTGTTTTATTTTGAAAGCCATGCCAGCGTGGGAGCAAATAGCAATTTATTTCCAGCTGGCACAGCGCTGGAAAACAAAAACTCAACAAGTCCTTGATTTTAACGGAGACCCTGACAAAGTGTTGATGAAAATATGGAACTAAAGTGAAAAAGAACATAGTTAACAGCTATTCAAAATGAAAACTAAAATGTGCTGTTTTGAACTTCCTTTCATCAGGTGTACCTGAAATGTTTTCACTATAAATTACATCCTGCAGAGGAAACACATAAAATAAAGTTTAACTCTCTGTCATGCTGACTTGTCGGGAAAGGGTTAGGAAGTTAGGAGAAAAATTTTAGCGAGGGAAAACTGGCCATTTTCAAAGGGGTCTCATGACCTCTGACCTCAAGACATGTGAATTAAAATGGGTTCTATGGGTACCCACGAGTCTCCCCTTTACAGATATGCCCACTCTATGATAATCACATGCAGTTTGGGGCAAAAACCATACAGTTTTTAAATGTGTTATTTCCACCTATTCTGAAATGGTGTTTGAATATTTCTTCATACTGGGGTCCCTAAACAGTCTTGAATTACATACATTGGGTTTCACTGTAAAGCTGGATCCAATGAGCCCAATTGTATTCATGTGTGGTGATGTTAGTCCCCATAGTAGCCATTTCATATAATGAGAACTAGATTGACAATAAGGGGGTTTCTGAGCAGTTTCCAGAAAAGAAGTGCTCGACTGTCCAGCTGCTGTAATTCAGACGAGAGACGAGCTGATAAAAACGTTGCTCTGTCAGTTTTTATTATAACCTTACACTCACAATAATGAAGCTTTACAAACACAGGTAGAGGGCTACATACAGGTAACTGAGGTTGTAGCAGCAGAGAGAGGAAGACTGCGGGGCTGTAATAATCACTTTTCTATTTACAAGAGTCAATAGCCGGTTAATTATGCTAGAAGTGAACATTAGTCAAAGATACAGCAGTAAAGGACAGTGCTCGGTCTCTATCAATGAAAACTAAATGTGATTTTAATTGGCGTTAGTGTATGATATAATGTAATATTACCACAATGTGCAAAGCATTTCTAATGTATTATATTGATGTCTTATCATCAATCTGGAAAGTCTCACAACCAATTTCATAATACAGTGTTATTTGATTGAAATATATAAATACAGGAAAAAGCATTCACATCTAAACAATAATGGCGGCTTCTGAAGAGGTTAGCGTAGATGTTGCAATAGCATCAATCATATCAGGACTGGAGAGTATTTCTTCATGGAAAGAAGAGCAAAGAACGGCACTGAAGGCTTTTCTCTATGAAAAATATGTTTTTGCTTAGCTTTCTGGCGATCTCCCTCCAGCATCTGCCTCCTTATTTAGGTTTTTGTAGTAAAATGAGGAGGTATCGTATAGATAATGCCTCATTTCAACTTCACCAATCGGCTGCTCCTGTTCCATTGAGGCGATTTCAAGGGGAGCGAAAGGAATAAATAGAAACAGCTTGGCGTCTGACAAAAGTTAAGCTAAAAAACGGCGTGCCACGTCGCGCCGTGTTGCTCACTGCCAGGACATTCCAATAAAAAAAGGTTCTTTATAAGTGTTGTTATTGAATTTGCGGCGCACAAGACCTGTAGGATAGCAACGCCAAGTCCAGGGCAGGCTGTTAAGTTAGCGTTGATAAATTTGCCACTTCGGCTGCTCTCAGTGTTGCTGATCTAAGGCTGGTTTTGCAGGATGGGAGTTGCATGATGAGCCTCTCCATGGTGGTACAGCAATTGTCTGGAGTGGGTGTGTGCGCA